>JAUZND010000946.1:0-13799 GCA_034780555.1 Coelogynopora nodosa | reverse complement strand
TATAGATTCTAAATATAGAACTTAATTTCAAGACAATTTTCTAAAATAGAAGCCGTACTCAGAGGAATCCATTTTTTTATATGCACCCGCAAAGAAAGGGTGAAGCGTAGCACAAATGTACAATAGTATGTGGAATGAAGTTTGTTTACAAAACATAAGACAAACGATTTAATATTACATAATAAATAATATAAAAGCTACCTAATCTGTAATTAATACTAAAATAGTACATTGTTAAATAGCGATTTGACATTTTTATATTTATTCCTGTTTTAATGTTTTGGAACTTATTTCATTCCATGTGACACCGAACGATTTTTACTAACAGAGAACGTGGGATGCACGTAAACTCATATTTTAATCGACTATGTGATCTAGTTTTGCACCATTGTGTGTTTCACTCTAATTATATTATAAATCGTAATGTTTCATCGATTTTTGTTGTGAAAAAATAAATACAAAAATGAAGTTAAATTTATCTTAACTTTAACAATTATTAAAAAAACACGTGTGGTGTATATATGTGAAACAATAATTAATTTTACCGACGATAATACATTTAAATATCTTCAGACTTTGGCAATGTGGATTCGAAAATACCTCCCTAAACAACAATACATAAATAATACATAGATATCATTTAAGTTAGAATGCTTACCCTAAATTGAGGATCTTAAGCCGGAGCAACTGAGATATATTGGCTGATATTTTCTAAAAGTAAAAATATATAACATGTTTCATATTAATTATTATAAATATATGTTATCGCAATTTCTGAACATTGTTCAATAAAAGTAGGGCAAGGACAAAAAGAAAAAAAACTAGCAAGATACAATGGATAATGAAAGCATACAAGAGAGAAAAATATCTATGATTTAAAAGTTCAGTTTTTTAAGAAGACACTAAATACATTAAAGTTGAATTAGAAACGAGATTTCACAGAAATGCTATCCCAAAGACGAGGACAGCGACAGAGAAAGATTTTTTTGCAATAGTAGCGTGAGCTACTGACTGAAGGAAAAGTGTCGATTGACACCCTTACTAGGCAAATAGCTATTGCTGTGGAAGTAATTCTATTAAACGTGACTGAACCGAAAATGCGTTTATCTGAACAACTCAGTAAATTTTCTAACCTGTTTTCGATGAGTGAGCTTCTTAATAATAATTGTATATTATTATTATAGGAAACAGCTAACAGGTTTTGGGTTTCATAGTAAGTGTAAACAATTACGAGAAGCACGTAAACATTTTATGACAGAAAAATTAGATTTATAACTTGAAAGAAAATAATTATTGAAAAGATAATGAATACAATTTTCTTATAGTTGAAGTATGAGGAAAATTTGAAGAAACTTTTGATGAGAATTACACAAAAGTAGGCTATACTTAAAGAGGAATGTTTATGAAACAGAATCTTAACAGTAAGAAAAAAATTTAAAGTTGTTGTCATCAGAGACTAATTTGGTAAAACAATAATTCTTAGAATCAGATTTAACATTATTAAATTGATAGATAAAAGTTGAACGATTAGATGAAAAGTATAATTTTAGTAGTCAGGGAAACATGTTTAGCAACTATAACTACCTCTAAGGATCAACGAATTAAGAGATATCTCACTTACCACAAGTACGTTATTAAATAGATTAAGATTCTCCAGATGTTCTAATGTTGCTATTTCATCAGGAATAACTGAAACAGACAAATTAATTAATTGCAGAATAACAAATACAAGTACTAATTAATGAAAAAAATTACCTTCAATTTTATTGTGGGCCAATGTCAGAGATGTCAAATTAGAAAGTGTGGCTGAAATGAAAAAGGATTAATAATCAACTCATGATGTTTAGTGAGACATCCAAAAAAGTTAACTTACCCATGTCTGATATTTCTGGAATGATGGTCAAATCTTTTCCATTTACTTCAATATTATTTGACCTGAGTGCCTTCACTTCTTCTATGCTTTTTCTAACAACTTTCAACTTTGACATTTTTCTTGTCTAAAATAAAACATTTAAATTAAATTACAATAAATGAATTGTTTTGCAACAAAATGTCCAATATAAACTACGAAAATTTAAAACATGTGTAAAAAATTAAAAGTATTGAGTTAGTGTTTCAATATTTTGTATTTATTAATGTTTGAAAATAATTCTAAATATATTAAAAACAGAAATAGTAATGTAGCTTTTCCATGAAAACAATATAAATAAAATGAGTGTTTAGGTATGTCTTTTTAAAAAACAGTACGCTATTTTATAAAAATAATCAACATAAAAGCTGAACAAAAATAAATACATTTATGATATTCATATATTATATAAATATAATTTTTCTGCATTAATTCAGTTTATAGTATGTACAATACATAAAAAAATAAAAATACTGAATTTGTTCAAACCGGAATTAATTTGTTAGATGTTAATCTTTACTTATCAACATTGTAATAAAAATATGACATGTTACATAGAAAACAATAAATTATATCAATAATATTTAAGGACAGATATAATAATCATATTTGTATTAAGAAAAAATCTATAAATTATTGAAAAAAATCAAATTACACAGTTATATACATCAATTACAATTAAAAGTTGACATTTCAAGTCAAAATAAAACTCATAATCATGATATAGTAGAATTAGAAAAGGAGCTTATGCATATATTATAAGAAGTTGTCACAGTAATAACAATACATGAAAGTTGTAACTAATAGAATAAAAGCAAAGATGTTACTAACACAAGTATTTACAAAGTGAAAATTTAAGTCATAATTAATGATTTATTTATAAAATTGAATGATGTAGGAATATATAATTTTAACAAAGAAATATATATGATAATTTATTTATAATTAAAAAATAAATTAAAATTAGTAAAATTAAAGTATTGATAAGTATTATTATTTTATTATTATTATAAGTATTAAATGACAAAAAATTGCACCATTAGGACTAGAAAAATCATGTTTCTTTTATGTTTTCTAAGCTGAGTAAGAATAACAAAGACCATAAAATTACAATAATATTAATAAAACAAGTAGTATCGATTATTTCAAAGTGATGAATAAAAGAAATCATTTATATTCACTTCAAAAATACCATTTACTATTTTATAGCATAGAAATAGATCAAAATATACATTATATCAGTACTCAAGAAACTTTAAGCTGATAGCAATCTGTCTCAATCTTTAATTAGGTCACATGGCATTAGAAACAGACTTGTTTACTAAAGTGACATTGTTTTTATTTTAACCAGTTTGATATATATTTGATAATGTGATTATTTAAAATAGTTGTAAGAGTAGGATTCTAGAATTGGACAGGTATATACTTTGAAAGTCCATACAAAAAGCTTGTGATTGTTTAATGAAAAATACTTATTATTAACAGCAAAATAGAAAGAAATTAAAACACTGTAATTTATCTAAGTATTCTAGACTATAACTGTATACAAAAAACTATATTGTACAACCAATCATTCTTTTTACTGTGTTGATACCTAATAATAAATAAGTTCAAGTAGTATATTGCACATATTAAACAAATGTTGAATATGTGGCTTTAAAATATTAAATTAACATCTGATTCAACTTCATAATTAAATCATCAAAAAACATCAAAATTAAACATCTGATATTTAAGTAACTAGGTGTAATAATAATTATTATTTTGTTTTACAGCACTAAAATTGTTAATATATTTAATTAAAAAATTTAAGAAAACAAATTTCTTAGTTTGTGATTGCTCAGTAAATACACATATTTTTCAATTCATGTTTATATAGAAATACTAAGTAGCCAAGAATTTATTTTTCAAAAACGTAGTTATTTTAAACTTACTTAATTAAAAAGTAATAAGTAAATATTCTAAAACATAATATATACTACAATAAGTAATACATTACAAATAATTAAGAGGCTTTAAATTATTTATATTATCATTATACACTATTTTTACTTATATTTCATTCATATATCTGATTTTCTTGCTAATAACTAACCCTTTTCTAATTTATTGTATTGTAATGTATTGTAATATGTAATTGTAATGTATGCTAATATATTTATATACACTAATATCATTTATAATATAATATTTTTATTTTTTGCAAACAATAATTATATTTGTTTTTGATCTATGATGTTTTGAATGACTTTTATTACTATAGCAGCGGTGCAAAAGTTGCTCGCCCAGTCACCTAGTGGGCGAATGATTTTTCTGAATTAAAGTGTTACTTGGTTATACATGACTTTTAAAATTTATTTTATCAAATCACAAACTGTGATTGTTTGCTGCCTTTAGCTAATGCTGCAGGTTCAATGACTAACAACTAATAGACAAGGCACTCTAATTCTAGTGGCTACTTCTTTCTGTCAGTAAGAATCTATAAACAATGTAAACATAAACAATGTTTGACATAAGTCTTCTTTAATCCAGTTGTTCATTTTTATAAATAATTGTAGAATCCAAAAACAAAGTTTTGTAAGAAGAAAAAACTATTTTTGTTTAAAAATTAATTAAAACCATACAATATTTCTAATGATATATATAAAGTAGTTTTAAAGCTAAATTTGATTAAAAATATAAACCAATTTGTCATATTAGAAGATGACAAATTCTAATAGTCAAATTATATTTATTAATATAGGTAAGTAACATATACATTACAAAGTAATTAATAATTTCTATGAGACAGCTAATACAAAGTTACTACTACTTTTGTAACACTAAATATTAGTAATTGTAGCATAAGTTGGAAACAAAATGAATTATAATTATTGTTCAGCATATAAGTGAGTTTTTTGGATTACAACATGGATAATTTGTTTTTTAGTGATATGTAATATGACCCTTTCATCCATTGCAGGGAACTGGTTGACATTTAGAAATTTGAATCTAAAAAATAACAGTTTTTACTTTACTACAAGCAATTACTCTGTGGTATCTTTGGTTATTGAGGCTTTTTACTCAGTGCAGTTTGTATATCTATGTATATACACGCAACACATATATATCTAAATAAAAAGGCAGGTAGATATATTTTATTCTTGAGTGCCCTCAGGTTTGTGATTATGTAAATTTGATTTTTGTATTGTTATTCACTATAATTAATGATATGAGTTTCACTGCCCATAAAAAAGTTAAACAATAATTAAAGTAATCTTGAATTATATGACCCCAATTTGGAATTTGGTCATTAAATAAGAAAGAATTCCACAAAATGCAGAAAAGTAAACAGCTCTGCTTTAGAGATGATGACATACACAGGGCTCGAAATTATCATGAAATAGTTATGTGGAAAATCATGAGCAGCTAATTATGCCTTATGGGGGTCTGGGCTCCAGTGACTCTACCAAAAATCATCCAAATTAATGGAATTCCATTTTTTAACAGAAAATTTTGAGCCATGCATATAGACTCTTGCAAAATATTTCCAATTATTTGTCCAACTCGCCTTGAAGATCTACAATCACAACATTCCTGATGTGTGGATACTTCTAAAGATGAAGGTGTATGCTCAAAAAGACTGTTAAACTTTTCTGAAAGTGGAAACATGGCCATAAATTATTTGTCAATCCTCTAAGATTGCCCCAATATTTTCTCCCTCATCAACTTGATTTTGACCTTACCTGTGACTACTGCAGAGTGTGAGTGTGGTTTCAACGTTATGAAGCAGACAAAAACAAGCTGGTGCTCATGACTTTCCCAGATTCCATTAACAACTTGATGATAATGAGCATACATTCCACAGACACCATGGAGTTTTACCCTATGAGAGCAGTGGAACTTTGGGCATCAAATCATTAAATGTAAGTTGGATTTAGAAATATTGAATCTGATTAATACTAACTTTTTTTTATAAAATAAAATTGATATTTTACTGAAAGTTTGAAATATATTTACTGATGTTTTTTTAAATGTCTACATTTTGACTTGTATTATTTTATGCCTCCTAAACCAATATATTCAGGTACATTCAATTTAATAAAATAATATTAATGCATCACACTATGTGAATTATTTCTATAAATCAAGTCTATTATGAACACTTTTAATAGTCTTTTTTCTGGGCTTGTAGTTTAATCACTGGGTGAGTAAGTTTTTATTTAAACTCACCCAAAAGGCAAATTTATATTAAAAAAGGTTTGGACTTCTGCCAAACAAATGCAATAATATGCAATTAATTGTGTGGGGTATAAAACTATATTATTCTACTTTTATTCTGTAAATATAAATTTTTTTTTAAATAGTATACTGTATATTTAAAAATAATTTTTATAATAAATTGTTTAAAATATAAAATTTTATAATTCAACTTTTACTGTTTATATAAATATAAAATAACAGTTAATATTTAAATTTTATAGAATAATGTACTTAATAAAATAGGATAAGGGGAAAGACAGGTATTAATCAATATTTACAATAGGAACTGGTTAACAAGATTGAACAGATGGAGGTAGCTGATTATATTAAGGAATAGATTATATTTTCCATAAAAATACAGATATATCAATAATTGAAAAAGACGAAAAAGCTCATTGTCAATATTAACATTGTCATATAGTCAACATTATTAATACAGTAAGTAGAATTGGTTATAAGGTTTTCTATAAAAAAGGTCAGTATAATCATGAAAAGTGCTGAGATACCTTTTTACTAACAATATATGGCAGAATTATATATTAAAAATTATATTTTTAATCCTTCTATACTTTCTTGCTATATATTTAAGTATTCTTCTGATTACTTAATCTATTCTCATGTCAGTTGTTTGTGTTTTTGACTCTATTCAGAAAACTAGTATTTAAATCATTCTATTTCTCCTATTTTTATCTTTAAATAACCTTATGGCTTATACAATATATAGCACCCTTCTGCTTTTCTCATTTAAGTTTAATTATTTAACTTTCTTAAAATTAAATATTTAATTTCATTCCTTAATCTATATAAAAAAGCCAGCCTGCATTTTATGTAGCCCAAGTTAGATATCTTTAATATACAAAAGTTACATTGTGAATGAAATATGTTTAAATATATTTAGCTTAGCCCACATGTCTATGTTGTGCATATTTGATCAATTTGCATGATTTGTAAAGCATGCAAGATTCTGCTTGCATGATTTATAAATTGTGCAAGATGTAACTTTACAAATTTGATCAATTTGTAATAAGCATAACCATTTATAAATTGCACTGCACATTTAGCAAATATAAAACATACTTTATAATTTTAAACAATCTATAAATAAAACTATGTAATATATTAATAAAATATTCAACATTTGCTTATGATTTATTATTACAATTTAAATTTTATAATACTATAATAAATAGGCAATTAATAAATAGTGCCAGATTCTTGCTTGTCTTGCACATTTGATCAATTTGAAGATTTCATAACCATTGGCATTGATCATTAAAAATGTAATATATATAATCATTGAATAAAGTTAGGTATGGTAATCTATTAATTAATGAGTATAAAAATAATTACTGCTTTACACCTTATAGTTATGCTTTATTACTAAAACCAAGTTAACTTTTAGTAAAAGCTTGCACATTTGATCAATTTATACATTTTGTATATATATTTATAACTTTAATATAATCAATAAATAAAGTTAGGTAATATATTATTTATAAATAAGTCTAATTACTGCATTACAACTTATATGATTTATTACTACAATTTATTATTTCAAAACTATTTACCAACTGAAAAAGTAATTTACCTGCACAGTTGGTAAATATATTTATTACACATATGTTTTTACATAAATAGCTGTCAAAAATATCTGTTAATAAAATGTATATATATTATTATTATAAATATAGAAATTTATAATAATTTAGTTTGAAATAAACATATAATTATAGTTAAGGAATAGTCACACTTGAAAAAGTTATAACTTATTAAAGATTTAATTAACTTTAATATGTTATTCTTCTCATATACATGCTACATAATTATGTTTATATTTACATAATTTAAATAAGTTTATCTTCTCGAAATAAAAGGTTAGTCACAAAAGGCAAAAGTGATTATCAGTGTCCTTTGGGTAATCCTCAATCGCGCGGGATATATGGTTAATTGGCTTTAAATATGTTTTGTAATAATATTACGTTATTCCATTTCATCTAATGTAATATTTTTAATATAAATATTTTTCATGTATCATTATGACCAAGTTTATCGAATACGAAAATTTAATTTTCTTGATAATTGTCACCAATTCATCCCTACTTTATCTTAATTATATGGAATTGAATAACTTTGAAATATGATCAATTTTTTATTTATATGTAATTTTTAAGCCTAGACTTATATTTTACTGCATCATATTTTACTACTATAATTAACATTACTATATATTTTTATGATGTAGTAATTTATAAGTCTAAGTTTAAAAAAATTAAATTATAGTAGAAAAAGTTACATTTTGTATATTGAAATTAATAACATTAAATAACGATAATCTGTAATATTTTCCAAAGAAACGTAAATAAATATTTGTTTTGTCCATAAGAAATCAAGTGAATTAAAGTTTATATATATATATAGCAGAAATAATCCCTAGTAAATATTATAATTCAAATTAAAAGGATTCATATTATAATTCATATATCAAGGCTTATTATCCTAGAAAATCAAAGCAACATGAAAATATTATGAATTTACGATTGTTTATAGTACCTTATTATAGCTTCCTTCATGTAAACATCTGCTTAAAAAAATAAAAAATCTTATTTGTTGAAAATTTAAAAATATATTTTAATATGTAATATTGTTTAAAAATGTATTATACTGCTGTATATAATAATATCAAACTTATAAATACAATATTGAGAAAGATTTATAGTATAAAGTACTTTATGTGGATGCAAGTTATACAGAAGTTTTATTTTTGGGGAGCGACTACACATTTCACCTAACTGTTGAAGAACGACATAGCCGATCGTACTAAAATTTGGAAACAGTAAACCATTATGTTTTCTTGCGGACATAATATAATTATTTAGAATCACTTTTCCGACACACCGAGGTCACGCGATCAGCCCCTGAAAATGTCTCAATTAAAAAAAAGTAGAATTGGTAATTTTTAATTTTTCGTTTTGTTTAGCATTTTGATTTTAATGTTAATTTTATCGAAATTTTATCATGTTAATATGTTTAGTTAAAAAATAATTATATATTTTTGTTCTGGATCTGCTCAAGAGCAAAGGAAAATCCATATTTCAAAATTTTGCGATAAAAAAATCTACCCGAACAACAAATATATTGCTATTATGAAATAGACACACATAATTTTGGCTTTAAAAAAATTATTGGATGAAAAAATTATTGCAATTTATGTTGCAAACTGCCATGTTAAAAAAGTAACATTTTTATAATGATCTCCATCCGATTAAGATTTAAGAGAAATGTCTTTATTATTATAATTATTAGTAGTACAAACCAAGAATTTATCATGTCAAACTTGAATCCATTAAGATTCTATAAGTCTCGACTAGCACAGCTGATAGCGAGGAACGTGAGAGTCTAATTGGGTATACATAGACACGAGCCTATTCCGAAATAACACCTACTGTGGCTTCCGCAAACTATCGTCTTAACCATTCGTTGGCATGGCGTGAAATACGGTATATATTTTAGTATGTAAAGTTTAAGAATTATTGATTTATCAGAAGTACTGGATCTCAAAAATTGATTTTCTAACCTAGCTATTCCGGACCCAGTGGCCAGATTATGCAACACAATGAAAAATATGTTATAAGTTTTGATTAATTTTGAAACATTTAGATATAGTTATGCCTCAATAATTTATGCTATTTTCGATCAATTATATATATATATATTTTTTTAAACCTAACTATGCATTTGAAGGTTGAAGCATAGTGCAACAAAAGACGTTGTGTTGTGTGATATAATGCAATTGATGTACATAAAAATACAAAAACCAAAAAAACAATATTAGAAAAATTCATAATTTTGTACATATCTCTAAAATGATAAATAAAATAATTCTGCGAAGTTTCAGTAAGCTGGATTCATCAAATATACAATATCTATATTTTACGTGCATTATCTAGCTGGACCATGATCCCGATGCGGCTATGATATAGCCAGATCATATCATCCACTAAAATAGCATTTTCTGTTACTCAAATATTTGTAAAACTTACAGATATCTAATTTTATTTGGGGAAAAAAATATGTTTTCCTTTTCTATGGGTCGGCCCTATGACATAATAAAAAAGGTCTAGAAATTATGCCAAATAAAAATATAATTTTATTGCTTTTTTGCCACGTGGCATTTCTAAAACGTGTTGTGTTGTCCACGAAGGGAGCCAATTAACCTATTAATAAGTCATTGATGACATAAAACAGGTTGGAAGAGAGAAAATATATTCTGTTTACAGCTCATAATCTCTATTAGTGATCATTGATGAAATATATTTTATTACAAAATATAGCAAAGCTGTACCTCTCGATATGAACGTATGTTTCATCCTCGTAGATAACTACCACTCGATTGTTGATGTCCTTTAACTATTACAAGCAGGGAAGTTTATTTGACAGCTATAGCTTATACTTTTCAAATTTGTACTGCTCCCATAATGTATAACTTATTTTATAATCATAACATTTTCAGCAGATTTCTATAGACATGGCGTAAATTACTTAAGACGTATTTTTGACCCGCTTTTTGATTTATAAGTTAATCAATACACTGATTGAGAAACTGTTCATTAAATATATTTTTTAAAGTTTATATATACAACTTTTTATATCAATTATGCTGTCAGATCAGATGATGACCCGAATTAATTTGATCGGATGAGATGCAGATAAAAATAGTATTATTCAAGATCGAGCCTTTTTACATTGCCAATTTTGCTAAAAAGTAAACCAGATAAATTATATTTTCTAAAGAAAATGAATTGCACCGTGTGAACAATCCAAAAAGTATTATGGGTACTTCCTATGATGTTGAAACATAACATTCATAGCAAGAATAAACCCACAATGTTAAAAAATAATTTATTAATTATTTATCGACATTTCTATATCAATTACCAGACATCATTATCAAGAATGAATACATATTATTTTTGAAGGCGAATTGGTTGTTATAATTTCTGCTTCATACCAATTTCATAAAAAAAAATTATAAAAATTTGTTTAAAGTATTCAATTTAATATAGCATACAATTAATTTTTCTGTACTATCATAATTAATATATAAACATTAACTAAAAGCATTACATAGTTTGTGTATTATTTATAATAGCATGGCAGTGGCCATGTGGCAGTGAAATTGTGTGGAAAATGTCAACTCCGATACCTATGTATTTTCCAAGTTGGACGTTATATATGATACATGAATAAGTTTTTTTTTCAAGTTTCCGACATAGAACTCTCTTATAGGAGTATAATGTAGAAAATATTAATTCTCGATATTTTCTCTGTTTATCTGTTTTCCATTCAAGAGTTCGACTAGCTTGTCACGAAGGGGCACATCTGCATGAAACACGAAAGATCCATGATATTGGAAATCATCTGAACCGAGTACTTCTTTTCCGGAATAAAACGAACATAGGTGGTTGTTTTTTTTGTTAATTTAAAAATGTATTATACAATTTATCGTTTCGACGCATTTATAACGAATCCCAAATGTCTGGCTGGCTTATGTTTAAAATATTTGCAGCTGACTTTTGTATATTTTACAATGTTTGGGAAAGATTCTACAACGGGCGTATTATTACTTGAAAAGTCAATGGCTGACAGTGTTAGTATTTGACATTTTTTATACCTTATTTTTTACGGTAGTGTATTAGGCAGGCGGTGAGTGTATAATTTATAGTTAAGACATTACTTTTGCGGATTCAAACACTTTATACTTATTCAATTAGTTCATAGTGTTCATCGAACATGTTTTCTTAAAATTATGTAAACTGAAACTTGTATATAATCAACTCTGATTGGTAAGTGTGACCACAAATAACCGAGTTTTATGCAATTGTTATTGTTGTGATTGTGATGAATTCATTCTTTATTTATTTTTACGATTATAAAAAATGTGTTTATCTTAGAGTCTTTACACATTTACTCGTCTAACAAATATTCTTTTATCACCGCCCCTGTGAAAGTCACATCTATAATTCTAAAAATATGTTTAAAAAATGTATAAATATCGATTATTATTTTGGGGTTACAAAATTCAAGATGTAAGAAAAATATATATTAACACTCTGGACAATGATTCTATTACTGAAAGCACAAACCTTCTTCAGATCATTGACAAACCTATACTAGACGAACAAACTTATTATTAGACGAAAGCACTGACCTCGCCCTTGTAAGTCTTAATAAACAAAGCGTAACAAGCAAAAACGCAAATATGAACATCACATCAGGCCAATAAAACTTAAACAGTTAGCAATGCTAAAAAGACAGCTGTCTAGAAACGAACTGACCTTCAATAATGAAGTTTCCTTTTTTGATGCAACTAACGAATTTTATAATCAGCTTACCACCTTAATTGGGCACTACTTTCCAAATAAAGAAATTGCCATACCTAAAGACCCAAGCTTTATTACATCAAATATATCAAATAGCTTTTCCGTCGAAGGAATAGGTTCATGCGTAAAGATAGAATAGAAGAGACCAACAAAATCAGTTCAGAAGTTTCAGAGTTATTAATCAAACAGAATCAGAATTTAGATAATAAGAATTGTGCAAAAACGATATGGTGTGAAATAAGAAAAATTAATAAAAATTAAAAAAATTGAATTCAATCTAAAACACTCTTACCCCTGACGATCTCAACACCAACTACATTTCCATCTCAACCGTTGTCAATTACGAGTTGCCCGCACCCAAATGTGGTCTTCGGCATACGAATACAATCTTTTTCGAAGTAGAAGAAACTCACAAGGCTCCCAAATCACTCTAGAAAACTGTCACTGGACTAGACGACATCCCCTCTTGGTTCCTCAAAACATGCGCCAACTTTTTATGTAAACCTCTCACTGACCTTTCCAATAAATCGTCAAACACTTCCACAGTCCCGACACAATGGAAAACCGCTATCATCACTATGATACCTAAAGTTAGAAAACCGCTGAACCTACAGACTGCAGGTCGATTTCCATTACGTCTATTCTTTTCAGGACATGTGAAAGAATGATCAATAAAAAATTTAGAAATCTAACAATCGCATCTAACAAAATATTTGAAGATCAATATCCCTTTCGACCTAACGGGAGCACAACCACAGCCACCATCGCAATTATGAATGCAGTTACGAATAATCTCCAAAAATCTAACTACACAAAAATTGTAGCTTTATAGATTTTTTTAAGGCTTTCGACACCGTGAGCCATCAATCTCTTTACAACATCTTGCCCACCTCGCTCTTCCAGACTAACATTTTAATTGGATTCTTGATTTTTTTCTCCGGTCATACACAGCTCACCAATTTCAACAATAGCTATTCATAAATCACAACTACAAACGTCGGCGTGATTTAAGGCTCAGCGCTTGGGCCCACTGCCTTCTCAGTTGCAGCTTCTGACCTTAAAACTACAGTTCAAGGTATGGGTCTCTATGTGTGGGTCTCAAGGTATGGGTCTCATTTTCAATGTATGGGTCTCTATGTGTGGGTCTCAAGGTATGGGTCTCATTTTCAATGTATGGGTCTCAAGGTATGGGTCTCTAGCTCCACCATACCCCCAAGGCACACGTTCTCCATTTTTAAGCACGAGCTCGCCCAACAACGAAGCTACAG
>JAUZND010000945.1:0-13799 GCA_034780555.1 Coelogynopora nodosa | reverse complement strand
ATTATTGATATACGAATATTTCTATAAGAATATTCATTTACGAATTAATATTTACGAATTTTCGTATACGAATATTTCGAGAATTATATTTACGAATTTTCAATATGAACCCAGCTAGTTCCGTGGTTCGGTAGTATTGACGTCGTAATTTTCACCGTTTTTCCAGAAACTATATTTTCTATTGAGGATATTATAATTCAGTTGTATTTAATGTTTATTCATTGAAAAATAAACTATTGTTATTTTGTTGAATTTGTATCAATAGTTAAAATATTATGATGTCGTCAGTGTTATTAAAAATATGTATTTAAGACTCAAATATGTTAAAATGTTTATATAAAATGTCTCAAAACAGACAATTTTTATTAATTTATTTTAATAATGTAATCAAGTAAATAACTATTATTTAATTTTCTGACTTTTCACTTCAAATCATAACATAGTTATTCATGATGTACACTCAATAGTTTTATATAGCTATTATGCATAGGACATTTAC
This sequence comes from Coelogynopora nodosa, assembly GCA_034780555.1. Lineage (NCBI taxonomy): Eukaryota > Metazoa > Platyhelminthes > Proseriata > Coelogynoporidae > Coelogynopora > Coelogynopora nodosa. The sequence goes on along the minus strand of JAUZND010000945.1, from coordinate 13,300 downwards.
AAAAGATTGACATTTGGATAAATTTTTTCTTATGGGATGTATAAAAGACGAAAATGGTAACGTCCTTATCTAAAGATCTGAGATACAGAACATGTGGAATGATTACTGCGAGGGACTTTACAAAAAAAGTATCCACCAATCCAAAGAAATGCATAAGAAATCAACCAAAATGTGAACAATCCCAAACCTGATGTTCTATTAAGTGAAGTAAAAGCGGTCTTAAAGAAACTAAAACATGGAAAGTATACGGGACCAGACGACATCCTTGCGGAAGTTATAAAGAAGGTGGAACGAACGCCATCAACGTGATACACACACTACGATAATGCAATCGAATCAAGAAGACGGAAGCCTGACCAGAGGACTGGGAAAAATCGCTTTTTGTACCCTTCTCAAATATAAAGGGGATAAGAGAGACAACTAGAACAACAGGACAATAGCTTTGATCTCATATACCAGTAAATACTGCTTTATATTATCGCAAAGGGTCTTTAAGAAATGTCGTGAAAGAGAATTGCCAAACTGATAAGATGTTAGAGAAGAATTAAAACCTGCTTTGGTTTGACAAAATTTGGTTATTGTACGAAATTGGGAACTCAGACAGCCATCTGGGCCATATAACGAAAGCTCAACTGACTTATTTTGGCCATGTGGCACGCAGGAATGCAGTAGTCTGGAGAAGGCAGTGATTCTGGGATTGACGAGTGAAAACACAAAATGTAGACGACCGAGAATTCAATGGGTGGACAACATAAAAGTAGACTAATAAACCTCTCAGCGATCTTCCTAGAATTGCTCAAGATCGTATTCGTTGGAAGGCAGTCGTGGATCTATTCACGAAAGTACGTCCAACGGCCTAATGATCATCACTACCATACATTGGAGAATGATAGAATATGACTTTAAAAATGTTGTTAAAACCATATTTAATTATAATTTTATAGATCATTAAATTCATTCACTTCAAAAAAAAATTCACTTACTTCAAAAATTAAATACACAACACGTTAATGGGGCTAATATGACTATTTTCGTAATAGTAAGCTTTATTTTGATTCAAAATATTAATTGAATACCTGAAATATACCTCAAAGTTATGGATCTTAATTTTAGTGTCAAATTCACTCGAACTGGGTGAAGATAAAGTATAAGGCATTAACAAATAATTTAATTATTTTGTTATGAAATTGACAACATTTCAAACGCTCTTTTTTTGGTGTTTTAGCCCTGATAAATGTGTCGTCCACTTGATCTTAAATATAAAAAGAAGGCCTATAATATAAGTTAATACTTTTTTTATTGTTTTATTGAGTCATTCTGACGTCATGGGTCTAATATAGATGTGTTTTAAATGTTTGTTTATACTAGGGTATAATGATGAGAGTTAGACTAGTCGAGTACCTGATGCGAGGGGGATAGCTCGAAACCGGTAGTGCTCGGTCTCATTGTTGTTAATGTTTGTACTGGCTCTACGATTAGTGCTTATTTATTATATATTCCGACTTTCTTCATATTATTTTCCAGATCTATATATTTCCTTCACCTGAAGATTTTTATTCATTCTCTCTTATTATTACCGAATTGTTTCCATATTTAGAATTGAATTACAGTGTTTGAATTACTTGTCTACCGATATAAACGGGTCTGTTCTGATATTGAAGCGTTTATATACCTTCACTTACATAATTTTGTTTTCACTTATTTGTCTTTATTAATTCGTTTTATTTACTTGTGCGAGTCCTGGGATACTTTGTTTGAAGTCTTTAAATGTCGTTTTTTTATTAATCTAATCCTACAATCTATATTTAGATAAAAAATAAAAACTGTAACCCTCAATTATTCATATTCTATCTGATAATAGAGAAGTCCATCATCTCACAACAGCAAATTTATCAACATCTTAACATCATCTGTAACCAAATTTAAACATGAACACGCACGAATAGTAAATTGAGTTCATGTAAGAAGTTATGTTGATTATATTTGTGAATATTATTTTACAATGTATTGATGTTATTATAAGTATATTTATCACATTTTGCGAAAGCTGTTGGATATAGTTACTATTTGTTTTACCTTACAAGCAAAATTAAATAGCTAAAAAAAGCGTTTCCGTTGATTTTTATATGTTATGCCTAAATCTTTCTCAAACCACCACAACATTATTAAATATTATATTACAGAAATAGACCTGGCTACCTATTATTTTTAACAAAATATATTACATTGCCTTACAATTATCATTATTCAGGCAATATACGACATTTCTAAACAATGGAGTTTGGTATAAGATTTATTCTAGAATTTAATATTTCTGACCTTATCTGATAGAAAGATGTATTGATATTTATTGTTTTATAAAATTTAGTTTTTCTATGTTAGTCTTCATACTTAATTCTAGAAAACAGGCTATTCTGCAAAATATTCTAATATATTATTGTAATAACAAAAGTCTGTAAATCAATAAATTAATTAATCAATAAATCTATTAAAAGTTAATACTTTTTAAAGGTTTACCTATATTCAAAATATATTTATAACACATAAGCAACCATAAAGAACTATGGTTACTGCTGAAAATGTCATGAAGATCATGTAAATGAACGTTAAAGCTTAAGCGTTGCTTATTTGAAAAGTTTGGAGTAAAATTAACGACCCTGTTATCAGTAGTTTTATTAAATTAATATACTACACTACCGTTATAATTTAAAAAAATATATTCACTAAATCAATATTCAGTTTCACTACGTTGGCTTTTAGAAAGTGATTACAGCGATAAGGCGAAAATGTTAATTATGTTCCGTCACACAATAATCAAACATAATAATTAATTCATACTATATTTCATATAAGTAATAAATAGCTAATACGCAGTTCTTGTGGCTCTAATTTTTGTAAAAACAAGTTTTTAGTGGTTCCACATATTTAGAATTAATATATGAATTATGTTTTAAACATGCCTTTTATCGGATCATTGAACTATGTGGCTCGGTTAATGAAAGCCTTGCCCTTGACATTTTACCAAATTGTTGGTAATTACAACATATTCATATCGATTTAATTGATATATACTGTAGTTCGACTGTTTGATAGTATAATCATGTATAAACTATATTTGCAGTAAATATCACTCGTACATTTGCTCAGAGTTCGGAACCGGTCCCGCAAGAAATGTTGATATCAGCACCACTGAAGGAGAATAAACGACCGCCTGTCGAGGCCGCCGCTATCAGACCCATGGGGGAAAAGAAACCGAAACCAGTGAGTTGTGCTGTGCTGTCTCCGTCGATCTGTCCTAAACTGTGGAATTAATGCGTTTTAATATGCCAGTGCAGATTGTTATTATTTTTTATGTTCATTTACTATTCATAAATTTTCATAAAATTATATATATTTTTAAACGTTCGGTCATGTTAGTAAAAAGGACAATGTTATAAAAAATGTAATGTATCACAATATAATATTGACACTAAAATTCAATACGCAATGAAAAAGACGTTAAGATCTATGCGATGTTTGGTTTAAATGTAGCAATTGAAAATGTTGCAGGCGGGGAATCCCTCCCTCCTACGCCTAAGGGTTCACCTTTCGCTGCTGGAATAATGTCCGATTAATATATAATACATATGTAAATGCAATGCAGCTGATTTAGAGCTATTATATATAATCCTCATTAATTTAATTGAGTGCCATTTAATTGACAAAAAATTAAATTAGCCAAAAAAGTTTTTTTTATCTGTTAGTAAACTCTATTTTGTTAGGGTTACAGTATGTCATTAGAACTGGTTAAAATGAATTAATTAATTCAGTATATTGAACAAAACAACTTGTCTTTTCGTCTAATTTAAAGCGATACAAAAGCATCCGGGAAGTTTCATTGTCATCAGGTCAATAATACTCTCGTAAATATTAACATTTCCTTTATTAGGTTTAATTTCACAAATTTTTTAAAAGTTTAATAATTGAAAGGAAATGATTAAAACAATTAAGTAAGTCCCATATTTAGGAAATAATTTTGATTTTTTTTAATAAAATCATATTGAAATAATTATTAAAATTGATATATATATATATATTATTAAAAAAACTCGCAAACCTCATTCTATATCTGTGCTTTAACTTTCAATGAGTTAAAAATAGACAAATATCCAGTATAACATAAACTTCAAATATAATATCCTAATACCCGGAAAAGGTCATGTATATATTGTATGTATCATTTAGTATGGCCATATAGGGACATCCCCAAGTTTTAAAAGTGGTAACTACGTTTCCAGTCATTTTAAGCATAATATATTGAGGAGAATATTTTAAAATACATAAACTTTTAGACAGAAAAACGAATTGTAAAAAGTACACGTTTTCAGACAATAGGCGAAACGCGAAGGCGAGAGACAAGGTGTGGAAGACACAGACAGATGTACAAAGTATATTTATTAACAAAATATATAATGTCTCGAAACACTAAGAGAAACTGACAAGAGCGAGTAATGTAAAAAAAGACAATAAACGCGAAAAAGTAATATTACAAACAATTAATTAAATCCAACACTTTATACTATTCCAGATACGAAAGATACCGTATTTAAAATTATATTATTTTCATTAAACTTTTGTAGTATAACCGATTCCATGAACCCACCTTTGAAGATTAAGATTTGCAATAATTGAAGTCGATCTGTCTTATATTCACGCTTACTATTTTTATGCAATTCAAGTTATTTTGTTAAAGTCAATTAATTATATTTATATTAAAACGTTAGTAGGTTGGCATAAAAATATAATTAAAAAGTAAAAATTATATAGTTTTAGAAAAACAATTCATTTACGTATATTTACATATATGTAAAATAGACAATTTATTTGTTATTATTTGGCTAAGCTATTTATTAATTGTATTTATATTTAAAGAACCATTTTTTATTCTAAATTGGATGATAAACATATTGGTTTACATAAATATTTAGATATTTTCATTAGCGTTAATAACGAATAAATATATTATGTAAGCTACAGTTTGAAATATATATCCTGCTAAGAATTAAAGGATTTATCAAGTTACGCAAAGTAGCAATTAGAGTAGCAATTAGCATAATATAATTTGTCATAAATGAAATATTGTTGTTAATAATTTTAATTTAAGTTTTTATTAATTTCAGTTAAATTAGTATAATTTTAGATTTACAAAATTAATTTCAACTATAATTTTAGATTTACAAAATTAATTTTAACTATAATTTAAATTACCAAACATTTAAAGGTTATTCAATATCAATACTTACCATGAACATTTTAATAGAAAGTAATTTTTTGTTTAATTTTTATTTCCATAAAATTCACTTTTTTAAAGAAGGTTTAATTAGTAAAATTCATAAAATTTATATTAAGCCAATAAATTAATATTTTTCAGAATTTATTTTTATTATCCGCAGATTGGTATTACATTTAATGTTCTCATTTTGAAGCTTTTCTCAAAATATACATTTAAAAAACATGTTGAATCTTATTATAAATAATATAGACAGATTGAAGCTGCCATTTCTATACTGATAGTCATGTTTTTACAATTTCTTGGTCAAAAATGCCAATTTCTCATTATTTTGTTATGTCTACTATTTCGTTGTTGATCCCAATAACGCAATTTAATAATCTCTTATGATCTAACTTAATTCTTCACTCCCAAATTGAATTGACTGTTACATTGCTTCCCTGTCCTGCTCTCCTTTAATGCCCTTCATTGTGTGATGGGGTTTGTCGATATATTATAGTAACTCAGATCGATTTTGCAGCTGATCCGATCTAATTGTAAATGTTATTTGTCAGTGAAAAATGTAAACTTGATGAACTATATACGTTTCATTGAAAAAAGATAATTATTTATATATAAAAAATTATTTTGATCAATTGATTCTGATAATTGTTTTTAATTATTGATTTATTATTATTTTATTTATTGTATTAATATTGATGTCATTGCGTCCTCATATTAATAGTAAATGAGGAGTTTTTAATAAATATAGTTAGGCGTAAACGTAAAACAAAGTATGAATTTATAAAATGGTAAAATGTGTAATTTATTTCTTGCATATTTATTTCAAACTAAATATTCCAAATTCAAAAAAATGTATTAAATCTTAATTTGTCATTATTTGTATTTGTAAGATTATTTGTAATCTATAACTATTCAGTTGCATATATATAGCAAAACTATATATTATGTGACTTCAAGTGGATATATACCTATATCTTTTCTATATATATATATATTAATTTGCAATAATTAATTTTCCGTACCCAATATCCTTTCTTCATTTTTTCCGATATTGCTGTACGCCATTATCTTAAAATTATTTATATGTATAATTAGTTCCTGTATAAATACATATTTGACTGGATTGTGTATCATGTTGGGAAGATTGAATGACGAGTACGTGACATTTTCTGTAGAAATAGTTGATACATTAGTTATCGTTGTCTGTAAATAAGGCTTTCAAGTATAGCCTATGTCTCCCTCATAGTATACGCTAAATTATCACTTTTTATTATTAGAATGGGGAAATATTAATTTTAATTCAAATTACACAAAACGGGAAGTAACGGTAACGTTTATTATTTGAGAAGCTACTTTTCATTTTATCATTTATAGTATTATGATTATTTGGACCATGTAATCTTATTTGATTATTTATAAAACGTTTATTGCCAACTTTATGAATTTTAAGATTCTGAAGATTTTCATAATTGACCTTTTTTTTAATAGTTGGTTCGTATCTCATATATCGTTCTTATGTATAGTTTTGTTTCCATATTTTTACAGAAATTTGAAGAAGTTCCTGAGGAGCAAATTGTTATTCCACCAAAGGTAGACAATTGTGCTTTGTTACATTGTTTTAAATAATGTAAAATCTGCACTCATTTAGTCTTACTATGCTTATTATTTTTATAAATGAATCAGTCATCATAAAAAGCTCCAATTGTTTGTTGAGTTGTGCATGACATTATTTAAGTCTCTTTTAAAAACTAGTTATAAATGCTCAGAAGCATTATTTAGATTTCTCTGCAGACAGAATCATAATACCGAGTTAGCAGCAATCAAAGTTGTCCTGAATAAAACCACATGCCAGAGAGAACTGAACTTTCATTATTATCATTACAGATCTAAGAGTACGATGATAGCCTAACAGCAGTTCCTTTCGATCTTGTAGACATAAAAATAATCGTTTACATCAAGGAAATCAATCACTAAGTCGGCATTCTTTGCATTCAATATGTTCATGTACTCGAGATAACATGTATGATGTTAGACTGATATAATAGCGGGGCAGTGTCAGTTGAACTCACAGTAATCACGCCTACACAGTTATCTGTCCCCTGTAACTTTTTTTTTTTTTTTTTTTTTTAAGCATTTCTGAAACAGCGATAGATCCACTGCTGATTATCTGCAATCCGCGACATTTGTGTAAATAATCTTAAGGCAAACACCAAAGTCGGTTAACATTATAAATTGGTGTTTATTATGTTTCTCGAGATACTTGACGAAATTAATCATAAATTTAGCAGGATATTTTCTCTTCACCTGTACAATATTTACCGTAAACAATTATGCATTAAACGTATAACAGCAGAAATGTTTATTAAATAGTGTAAAATATATTTTGATACATCACTGTTTTTTTCGTTAAGGATTCTGTTTCTTGTCTCATTGTGTATTTACCATCTTGCTTCTTCATGGGTATCAACGTTTTTTTATTTGGCCCTGGTTTAGCATATTCCACAAGTATGAATCCCCACCACCTGTTTATGTTACAAACCGAAATTGTTGTGTTTTTCTTAATTGTTTACATCTTCTTAGAATATTAATTATTTTTGCACAGATAAATAAACTCAGTTTTTATAAAAAGCATTAAAATACTAAAATTGTATATGAATATGATATAGGATATTTTGTATGATATAGGTTTGATTTCTCTATAAAAAAAACTGTCTAGATTATAATATCTGATTTATTTGATTATTGATTTGATTATCAATTGGTTATCGTTTGATTCATTGATTGATTGGTTGAATAATTATTAATTGATTTGATTATCTGGCTGGATTTAGTTTTCAATACATAATTATGCCATATTTCTGAAACTTGTACTTAAAATTATTACGACGTAATATCGAAAACAAATTTATATGTATAAATGGAAATATTTTGATGGTTTTTATTTAAAAAAACAAAATAAACAGCATTATTTTACAGCTCAGTAAAACTAAAAATTTGAAAATCGCTCATTATTATAGCAATTTATATTTAATCGTTGTGGCATTAACAATTATTTAAACATACAATTCCACCCGTTTTCGGATACATGTTTAAAGATAATAAATAATATTTTTAATTGACACCAATTTTTCAATGGTGTTAATGGAACCAATGTTTTGCTATGTGTATGCCACCCTAATCTCTCTGACCATATCCCGGGGTGGGGAATGCAGGCGCAGTCCCTCTACACGCCCTCTGCACACCTCCTATCGGGGCCCATGAGTGCCGCCGCCAGCTCCGTGGCCGGCTCCCGGTTCTCCCGGCCCCCCCTATCCAGCCACGACAGTGTGGAACCTTTCGACTCGATCTCGATGGTCTATCCGGCCTATCCGCCACCGGTACGTTGTGTCCTATTGTATAGTTGCTTTAACTACAGATCAATAGTATCGTTGGTTCAATAAATATGGTAAAGTGCATTATTTGTTCGAATGTTTTCGGTCGTCATATTTGTCCTATGTATAAATCAATAACCTAACTGAAACCTTTTTTAAATGTGCAATAAACAATTAAGTATATATTCACATACATGTATTTACATAACTAAACTCTATGCGTTTCACTACATCAATTTCATTGTATCATAAATGTATTGTACGTTTTTATTTATATAAAAATTGATAAATTTACCAAATAAAAAAAACTTCAACAAGTTTAAAAAAACATTTTTGAATAAACTTTTAAATATAATATAACTATTGTTTGATTGAAATTATTAACAAATTGGTGTGCTTTCGTGATCACGTAATGTAATATATTTGTATAAGTCAAGGGTTTAACTGTAAAGTTTTCATATTTTTCAATATTTTTATTAATCATTTATTGTTATAACTATAGTCAACAAAAAGTTTATGGAATTTCCAGAATTTTATATTATTATAAAATATTTTTACTATTGAGGTATATTATAAATATGTTGAATATACTTTTAAAGGAATTAGTAAAATATATTGAATTATTTTTTTTCAACTTCCAAACAAAAAGCGTAAACACTAAGTCTTTGTAAACCTATATTTCATGTGGCAGAACGTCATTATTCGTTAGGGCATTACTAGTCGAATGGACCCAATATATATATATATAAATATATATATATATATAATGCGACACAAAATGTCAAATGCGCTCCATTTATATATATATAAATATTTGTCTATTGTGCCCCAAAAGTATTGAATAGGCTCCGTTTTTCGTGGGGGCAATCGAATGGTAGGGTAAGTGATGGTATTTCCGGACAGGACCAATAGACGGACAGTAATAATTTTTAGTAGTTAAAAATTAAATCGAAATATCAAACATATGTCACCTTATGTGAAATATTATGTACAACTATTTGAATCCATGTTGGAAAATTAATAAATTATGATATAAAGAAAAACGTGAAAAATGCTTCATTTTGTATAGTATTTTTTAGCCTTAACAAATAGGAAAAACGACTCTGCCAACTTTAATGCTGTTAAAAGGTTTTAAAATTATTCAAAAACAATTTTTTTAAATAATAAAAAGTTTGTGAAAAGTATTTGAAAGATACTAAAATTATTAATACATTTTGAATATTATTGATTTATAACATAATGGATATTAAAGATGCTGAACGTTTGTATTACCCGGCCCTGTTCATCATTAATCCCAGTTAACGAATAATAATGATTAACCTAAAAAAGTAATTTACGTAAAATTTAACCCACAACTCTAGAAGGAGATATATTTTGTAAAGTATTAGAAACAAAAAAAATTATACTGTTTATGTATTTTCTTCACTGTTTCATAAATTTTATAAATCTAGCATTTTCTTTTCATTATATATCTCACGTATATAACTAAATAAAAACTGTAGCGAAAATAATATGATGACCTTATTGCGGCAGGACAAATTCTAACAAAATATGCGTTATAATTCTTGCGTCAGTGAATTTATTAATGAATCAATGATTGTAATCGCATTGAACAACATTTTTTCAGCTTTAATCCATTTTCCGGCAAAAGAATGATTTGTACTTTTTTCACATGAAAGCGCCTCCCCGTATTAATTCCAGTATGATCGGATATATTAGAGAGGCAGTTAGAGTACATCTCATCGTTTAAATTCAAAGTCTTACATTCTGCACGCATCGCTATATTTTAAAAAATCAACTAATTAATCAAATTTATCTTCGAATAAAAATAACAAGCATTAAGTAGTTAAACCATTTAATAGCGTTGTATTGAGATGAATACACATGTAATTATTTAATAACTTTCTGTTCAGAATATTGTCACATGTAACAAAAACCCTTGTGTTTGTTTAATATATGCTAGATCAATACAATTATTATAAAAATCTACTATTTTTATTACAATTTTAAATATTTAAATCAAAACATTACTACTAAGATATATTAAAAAAGCTTTGAACGAAATGATTCGATTTGCACAAATATTCATATTGAAGTAGCAACAAGTACAAACTTTATTTATTAAATACATTGCGCATATTTTATAGCTTAGCTTAGTGTGTGAACATATTTAGTTGATATTCGTCTTGGTCGATTTTATCCAATCTTTATATATTTAGAATAATAACGGCATTACGTAAATTATTAAGTCATGTTTTAGATGATTCTCGAATTTATGCATTATTACATGTATATATATATATATAGTATAGTATAGAATAGAATAGTATGTACTTTATATTTTATTATATATCATTTATTAATATTGTCAACATAATTAATTAATTAAAAATAGTATACTTATGCAATGCAAAGTTAAATATAAGATTCCCAGATAAATTTAAATAGTAGTAAAAAAATATTACATTTCTAAAACATACATATTATTCGATAACATTTATTTAATTACTTATAGGATAATTAATGATATTTCATAACGTATAGTACACAAATCTAAATATTTATTTTGTCATTTTTGATTTTCCATACAGTGCTATACTCGACATTAATAATACACGACATTTTAATGTGTAGAGTATAAACAACGGAAACTCAAAAAGGACAAATACAAATTTTAGATCTGCGTACCATCTATATACGCTATAAAATAAATCAAATTATAATTAAAAGCATTATTCGACAACACAACAAACGGTGACCGAAAATATTTGTGACGTATTATTTCAACTTGATTCTAATTAATTTATTATTTCGTCAATTAATAAATATTGTTGACTATTAATTTTATCTGTTTAAGTTTGATTTATTAAAATTTAAAAAATTATTTAAAATTTTCCCGTCAAATCAAAGTTATAATAATCAACACTGCATATGGATTGAAACGGAAAGTTCTACAGTTTGCATCACTTTAGAGCATTTGAATATAATTATTTTAATAAATAATTAATTGTATCATTGTCACGGAATGTTTTTCTCTGTCTAAACAATGAGCCAAAATACGTAATAATTGCGTTTGTTAAGGAGTATCAATAGTGTTTTAAATACTGCTTATTTTTAGATATAGATTGTATATTTTTGTCTATAGGCTGTACTAGTTGTTTAGTTCATTTATTTGTATTCACTTGAAACCAATTTTTTATTTTATTATTTTATCATTAAATTTTTCGCTGGCCTTACCTAGGTATCAAATGTTACTAAGAAACATTTTATGAAATAGTAACTATTGCGACAAAATTAACAATTTTAGCATTTAAAAACGTCATTTGCTCATAATTTTAAAAATGCCTAAATTTACTTTAAACTTGATTAGGAAATTATAAATGTCAATTTTGTTAGTTAAAATTATCTTATTATTCGTGTATCCAGGAAATTGCAACAATTAAAAGCAAGCTTTGGTATCAGGTCAATGTTACATGTCAATGTTTTCTTCGCAATATTAAAAACAGTCGAAAGCAAGCACAAAAAGGCACAGCATTTATTATAATATGGAGACATGCGCGGTGTGATCAAGTTCTTATGTTGACCATTAAATGGTAACATGAAATTCAATTTTGTAACGTGAGGTAATTGTCGCGACTAGTTTCTTGGTATATACCAATTTTTAAGATGTATATTAATACGTAAATGTACGTTGTTGGACTTCAAAATACGTTGTTAATAAATCAAATTTAGCTAAATGGATTATTATAAATTATTACTATAAAAACGCAATGTCTCATTTTAGACGGGTCAGAAGTGGAACCACTAATGAGAGGGACTGTGTTTTGCTTTTCATATGCCTCTGGCAACTCAGCGTAAAACTAGCTTCTCTTGCACCGTCTATCAGGGATCGATTATAATAATTAACGAATAATAGAGTGTCCAGAAGAGTGTCCAGAGAGCCCAGAATATAACATGCGTACAATGATATTTAATTTATTGGGTGGATATCTACGTTACATCTGTTTGATCTGTATGTAAAATAACCACCATAGAAATTCGGATACTTAATATTGTATATTATAGATAACATTTTAATAAGATGTACATTATTTTACATACATAATATGTTAGAGCTACAGATACAAGCCGAATACATATTAATTGTTTTTTCACATTATACAAAAGTATCCACAATAAAAACAATCATAAAGATTAACAATAATTAAACTAGAGTTTTTAGTCTTCTTAGACCATAATTATGAAAGAACATATTGTATCATTCGTTTCATTGTAGAATAATGTAGCGCTAGTAGTATATAGAGGTGCAACTCATATACTACTAGCCCCCATTACACCAAAAAACCTACGAAGCAGTTTGTTTGGTTTACATTTCAATATATAATATAGGCTGATATATAATATTTTTCGTCACAAAATATGACATTAGATAATCAAATAGTCAAAGGCGATCCCTAACATGATTAAGTTCAAGTCCTAAAGTTATTAATAAAAGTAGATACATATATTGGTGTCTATAGGCGTAATTGTAATTATAATTCTAACGTTTTAGTTTATATTAAATTTGTATTTCAGTATGACTGGTTGAATTGAATATTTTGGACGATATTATCTTGCCCTACAAACACATTTTTATTGGTACAAAGACCACATCAAT
>JAUZND010000944.1:0-13800 GCA_034780555.1 Coelogynopora nodosa | reverse complement strand
TTCTTGTATTACAGATTAGTCTGTTCATCGCTTGATCAATAAACCTTGACAATCTGATGCATACTTGTTTATGAACAAACTAATCTCATTTAAAGTTATGTAACACAAAAACTGATTGCATTTTGTGTAATTTGTTAATATATATACATATATGTGATGTATTCTCTGTTTGCCATTTTACATTTTTATATATAAGTTTTCACACATTTTCAACCATTGATGAATAACTAATGATTACATTTTGGTATAGTTATAATATACTCATTATGAGAAACACCATCATATGACATTATAAAGTAAAATTTATTAATATATATTTCTAATTCTGACAATAAAAATTACCATATAGTATGCCTATAAATTGATAAATTTAAAATATGTAATAAATTATTTTTAATAATTATGGTAAAATTCACACACAAACATTTTAGATTTTTAACATGATAATTTTGAGACCATAATAAAAATTCCAATAATTGCACATTTAAATATATATTTAAACTACTAATATTAAAACTGTTATGAAAAGCTGCATATGGTTACCTACCTAATATATCCATTTCCAGTAAAGGTTCCATTATAAGCACTTTCTAATACACTTTTCTGAAATATTTAAATTGATAAATTATTCAAGCATATATTTCTATAAAATTATTAATACTATTACCAAATTATAAACCATTTTAAAAACATGCATATATAAATACTAATACGTTCTATGTTCATAAAATTATAAACAAACATGTTTCTTGTATAATAGAAAGTACCTGCAGATATTATATTTACTAGTAAAAAAATATATCATTTTTTTAAAATATTTATATATATATATAGTTCATACATCAAGTAGAGAATAAGTCAATTAACTAGTTCCAAAATAAGTTAAATATTATGAGATAATATTTTCCTTATTTATATAATGTATATATACCTTTTTTTATAAATTTTGGATTTTAGATATAAATAAATAATAGATAACAAATATTATATAATAATTAATTATTATTTTATTATATATTAATTATATAATTTATTTAATATATTAATTACATAATTTATTTAATATATTAATTATATAATTTATTTAATATATTAATTATATATTTTATTTAATATATTATTAATTCTAAATATATTATTATTTACATAATTCAATTACCTAAATTTGTAATAAAATATAAAAGATTTTAATAGATTTTTTTTATTACTAATGTATAATATAAACTATAAATCTTCCATATATTGTAATAATAAAAATTATAATATTTTTTTGTTTTTAGAAGGAAGCGGGCTGTTATTTAAAAATAATTATATTCTGCTTTATATATTCTATTACTATTGTCTAATCAGTGGCATAGCCAGATACAAACTTTTAAAATATAATATACAAAATAGTGAATAATAATCATGGGAAAAGATACACAATTATTGAAATATCCAAAATCAATAATATTTTGTATGCATATTATAATATTTTTGGTAAGCAAATGTGTATGCCTGGCTATGCCCTACTAATACAAAGTTATACTATAAATAATCTAAGCAAAAATAATTTTAAAAAATTATAATTAGTAATTTGTGCAAGTTTTTGTATTTGGCTTATAAAAGCCCTCTTTTCCTCAGTTAATGTGTAAAGAAAAGAGTAATCTGCAATCTGACAGTTAGTGGAGAGGTATGAAATATCTGCTACACATATCATGTATAGAAACAATAAATGTCTACCTTATCTAGTTATCTATTAATCAGTGTGCAGTATTGCTGCCTATGGCTATGTTTTAACATTTAACAGGGAGGTAAGTCATTGCTACATTATTCATAATTTTCCTCTATTGTTTGCATTATGATTACTACTGCATGATGTACATACTGTATTTTACTCATTTTTAACTACAGAATGCAGTGAAATCAGTGTTAATCAATCAGGTTAATTTATTTGAATTGTAATTTGGGTATTGTGTTGTTTAGATTACATTATTATAAAATAACCCATTTACATTAATTTATTTTGTTAAATGTACTACTGATGACATTTAATGTGGAAGTCTCTGAAAGGGAGTATCATCACATCTATTTAAAAAAATAAATTTTGATATTATATATATAATAATTGACAATAAATGAACAAAGGAGAGAAAATGGCTGAAATAAGATGTAAACATATTAATAATATTAGTAAAATTGAATCAGGAACTGAATTTGAAATCTGACAGTGATGGGATGAAAAATAATGGGAAATTGAAATGTACTTGCCTGGGTGTGAGTAAGTATAAGGAGCTTAAAAAGAGTGAGTAATAGTCTGGATAGTTTACATCCCTGTAAGAAGTATTAAATTAATATTGTAAGATTAAATAAATTTATAATTTTAAATATACAATATAATTATAATAATATACTTATTATAAATATGACATATATATATGTCAGGTGGTTTCCTATTTTAATAATATTCCCGAATAAATCTATTCATCAATTATGATTCATTTCTTTTAATTTTACTAAGTTAATTTATACATAAATTAGTATACAATGGTAAAAAAGGAGACTACCCATATGTCATATAGTCATAGACTATAATATTGTAGATTGACTGAAATATTATTTTTGTCAAACTGCACTTTATTTAATGGACTATAAAATATTTGTGATAATAGTTAATTAATAATATAATACTCAGTATGATATAAATATAATTAAATGAGACTGAGAGTATATTATTTATAGATATAACCTGACAGATTATTTATAACCCTAACAGATTCTGAATAAACATAACAAGACTACATAACTTCACTATTTAAATAAAATTGTATATCTGGAACTTTGCATCAGCTGCAGCATCATGTTTTGTGAAATCGGCATCAGGTTATATATATATATTAAAGGGGAGTGGATCATAAAACGAAATGACAGATATACTAACCTGTGCCATTGCAGATGTTTGAAATGCACCAAATACAAATAGAAATCCTATTCCCATCACAATTACATTAAACAATTCTTTGTTAAATGTCGGTGCACAACCCATTTTGTTTTACAAATTATTAAACTCTGCAATTTCTCACAATTCTCAAACTACCAATTTCCGAAAGTGAATTTAAACGAAACTCTAGTTACAGAAAATATTTTGTGATTAGTTAAAAGATATTATTATGTACCGAGAAAGAGAATATATAGCAGAATGTGTAGTAAAAATGAGATTGTAATTTTTATTTAATTATAGACAAAAATTAGACTGACTCTTTATTAGAATTACAACATGATAGAAGTAAGTATTTAACTTAAAATACATATCATCTGCACTAATCATTAAAATGCATATTTCATAAAGAAATATTAATATATTTTTTTATCTGTTTATAATCTACAACAGTCACTTTTTAAGATATAGCAGACTAATATAGTGCAGAAATAAATATTTTTACCTAAACATGGTTATTAATAAAATATTTATTCGTTGATTTATTTTTAAGTAACATTTTAATATGATATTTTTAAGTTAAAACTAGTGTATCGTAAAATATCTGAATATATGTGTATACCATATATATAAAAACAGTTGCCGAATTAAAAGTTTAAATTAAATATCTCTTTATATGTTCTATATATAATTACGTATTATGTTATATTTTAGATGTGTATCAGATAGAACATATTAGATTGGTTACTCTTTTCTATAAATATATATATCGCTAATTATTGCTATTATATAGCCTATTTAGTTGCTATTATATCTATATTTAGTTGCTATTATATCTATATTTAGTTGCTATTATATCTATATTTAGTTGCTATTATATCTATTTAGTTGCTATTATATCTATTTAGTTGCTATTATATCTATTTAGTTGCTATTATATCTATTTAGTTGCTATTACTGTATATCTATTTAGTTGCTATTATATCTATTTAGTTGCTATTATATCTATATAGTTGCTATTATATCTATATAGTTGCTATTATATTCTATTTAGTTGCTATAATTATATACTTGATTTTTACTGAATGATTTATATATCTTTATAAAGATACAAATAATTTGGAGACTAAATTATTCAATTATAGCTATATCTTTATTCTGTATTAATAATCAAATCAATGTCATATATTCCAAATTTAATTTTTTTAATAGTGCAATTAATTTTGGTTTACAGTTTAGATTCAAAATACGAGGAAATACGCTGTCTATTTTAGATAATTTGTATATCTACAGTATTGTTATAAAAACGCGAAAAGAGCTGTTACACCCTTCAACCTTACACTCTTCTACTATTTTATAACAATAAACTAGATGTTATATGTAGCAGGGTACAAGTAGGCCACTTTTTCTATTTAAGTATATACCAAATAAATGCAATAATGAGACATATCAAGAAAGCATCTAGGTGTACCAATTTTGTATAATACATCGCATTTAATGTTTTGTCATTTATACGAAAAAATAGTTAATAAAAATGACATAGTTACTGGTGGAATATAGTGTGGAATTTACAGTTTATAAACACCTATATATATATACTCATGCATAACATATCATACTTTTAAAATTTGATACTTAATATTTAGATGACTATATATAATAAGTTTCACTGGTGGAATTTCCATATATTCACAATTGCTAGCGCTTATATACTCTTGAAAATTATATAGACCATATAAGTTTTTTTTAATATACGTAGTCTAAAATAATGTAGCCTGTCAGGTTTAGGTGGGCTCTAAGAGCGTTATGAGGCTAAAGGAGGGGTTTGGGGCTGAAAGTGGATTATATGGCTAAAGGAGGGTTATGTCACAACACTACTATGACCCCCACACTCAGTAATTTTTGTGTTTGCGCCTATAAACACACTTTCCACCTATGCGCCTTTTTATATTCACCAGAATTTAGTTAAATATAATTTTGCCGTTTTAAAAAAACTACAGATGCACAGGGAGAATAGCCTATTAATGTTGCGCCTATAGTAAAGTATGTAATAAGAATTATGTTGTAAAATGTGATATTAGATATTTTGGGGACTACTATACAGCTATTTTGTTGGTATTATCGTGACAAAAATATTAAATGATTTATTATAGGTTATTTTTCATATTATAGAAAATTTATATAAATGTATATATATATTTAAATATTAAAGAATAAGGTTGCTATTTTTTTGTTTAATTGGGTTAATCTACCACGGCGTATCCATTCTTATGAAATCCTGTCACTATGACCTCCTATATATTTTTTTTCTTGTAATATCTTAAATGCTATAATTGTGATCTGAATGAAATCAGCTATTATTTTCTATAATTGCCATAGATCTAAGATTAGAAAAAGAAACGATTCTTTAATTTGAAATATATTTTTAACTGCTCTTTATAATTAAGCTTTAAATATGTATTACTCTTTTGAAAGAAAAGTTTTAAAACCAATTGTGACATGCACTACTCGCTATTAGTCTGAAGGTAATTAGATTTTATATCGACTCTCCGAATTGAAAAAAGCGCAACATCAGCTACACCTGTATCTAATAATTACTTTTAACGACGAAGAGCAAACTACAGCAAACCCATGCAGAAGAGAACTTGTTAATATACTTGTCGGGATATATAATTGTAATTCATATAAAGAGACATACACAAGAGTAGAAAAGGGTAAAAACACACACTACTGTAGTATAGAATAAAAGTGTTAAAATAACGGAATAAACAGAATTGAGTAGTAATAAACAGTCGAACTTAAATTTGACAAAGATGTCACGCTATAAATAGAATCAAATAAAAACAATAACTGCGATATAATGGTCCCTTATTACCTCGAATTGAATACAAATGAATAATCACGAGAAGATCCCACTATAGTCAGAATAGATGAATAAGTCATTTATGTACATCACATGTATGGAAGTAAAGTTTCACCCCAAATGTTACCATTACTGGACCATCAGAGATATGTACGCAGAATAAGGAAACAGTCCAGATTGATGGCATCTCTGTTCTGACCGCAATAAGTCAGGTATGTAAGACAGTCACAGGAGATACATGGGAACTAGGAATGTACAATGTATCAATGCACACTTTAAATTATATATAAAAGGAATCAGGACAATAAAAATACACAGCCATTGTACATACGGGTGGAAAGTTAATAGGTACATGATATGCCGCAGGGGAATTGAACAGCCATACTGATATATATTTTTAATAAAACTTAGTTTTTAATACAAAAATAAATTTCAACTGAACGCAGGGTGGCAGAAAAAACATTCCCTCAAGACACAAAGGATTCAACATTTCAAGGTCAGTTCAATACTACACAGTCATTTGATGTTTAAAAAGGGGGATTACCATGGTAACGAAAAACATTAAACTCAGCATTGGATTTAACTCACCTAGTGGATTGCTAATAATAATAAAAATAATAGAGGTAACCATAGTAACTTAGCCAGATAATGACAATGTGTGGTATGACCTTGAAATAACCTTGAAGACACACGGCAATCATCGATATGCAATTACATGGACCAATTGCATTTATCAAGTATATAAAAACGTCGAACAAAGTTGATTAAATCTATTAGCCAGCTCTGATTATATTTAATATAACAAACACTTGTTTAAGCATTTAACTTTTTTCATTAGTATATATATATCATGATAATATATAAATCGTGTAACACCACTTGCTGTCAATTCATTTGAGTAGATATTTTTAATACTCAATATCTAAATATGCACAAATAACAATTTTAAATAATACATTACAGTTATATTAACTGAAGAATTTTATAAAATCAGCCGCATGGAATAGATTTATACTTTATTGACTGCTGAAATTCTTAATTGTATGTAGGAGACACCAACATAAGGCCTATCTCCAACCCAACCAGAATGATAGTCAGAACAAGCAGGTCAAGGTCAATCGACGAGACCGACACGGCCCAGCGCGGCCACTAGACAGCCGCAAACAAGTAGTAGCCATGACGACAGGCCAGCTAGTGAACGTGGGCCAGCATTGCAGCCGTCACGATCCTGACAATAGCAGATCTCATAGTAGATCCCCATCGCTTCGAACCAGTAGCGACAGCCCCAGGCGACCCCTGGAAGATATGGGATCAAGATTAGATTAAGGATTCTGGTGAAATCAAGATTGCATCAAGGGTTCTGGTGGGATCAAGAATGGATCAAGGGTTCTGGTGGGATCAAGATTGCACCAAGGGTTCTGGTGGGATCAAAATTGGATTAGATTAAGGATTCTTGTGGGATCAAGATTGCACCAAGGGTTCTGGTGGGATCAAGGATTCTGGAGGGATCAAGATTGGATCAATTCAAAGGTTCTGGTGGGATCAAGGGTTCTGGTGGGATCAAGATTAGATCAAGGTTTCTAGTGGGATCAAGATTAGATGAAGGGCTCTGGAGGGATCAAGATTGGATAAAGGGTTCTGGAGGGATCAAGATTGGATAAAGGGTTCTGGAGGGATCAAAGGTTCTGATGGGAACAAGATTGGATTAAGTAAGTAGGTTACATCTCCAGTTAGCCCGCCACTATAGTAAACTATAAGAATAACCATTTCCTTTATTAGCAGACTCAACAGAGTCACACTTACTGGTACCACATGTACACTGGTAACATAGAGCATCATACACTTAATAAAATGAAAGTAGAAAATGACAAACTAACCAGTTGTAGTCCTCGATCCGCAACGTCGCGTTATTTTGATCCAACTGTTCCCTGAAGGAAACAATGAGAAAGCAAAGCCAAACGATTAACCGCGGTAATCACCAACTGTGTTATGTGGCAGTTGGAAATAATTGAATTGGAAATATTACATTATTAAGACATACTATAAATAAATAAAACAAAGTTTTAATTCTTAGTTTCTCAACTAAATCATAATATACAAAATCAAACTTTTTCAGAATTAAAATCAAGATAATGTTAGGAACTTAAATAGTGAAATATCTATTATAACCACATAGTGTTTATCTATCCCAATTATAGTTAAATACCTATAACTATCAATGGTGTTTCTTACATCCAGTGCTCTCCTGGTAGTGTTTCAGACAGAAGACTCCAGGCACTTTGGCCTCAAAGCTCTGACAGTCAACCATGGCATTCAGTCTGGGATCAAAAGGTCTATCCTGTGGGCAAGATCGGTCCTCCTGACTGTCACATTGGTAACACTGGATCGTCTCGCCTGAAACATTGCATACAGATGATTATGCCATTTATTATATTAAACGTCATCATATTGTTAACGATATTGCATAAATATTGATTACAAAATAATATTGATGTAAATTGACTAATCTAAATAGTGTATATTGACCTTGAATACGGCACTATAATGTCAAACATTTTTCAAGTAAAGTAAAAAAAAAGTGTATTGTTAACAATATTAATTGTTCTATTGGAAACAGAACTCAGTTTACTTATTAATTTTAAGTATGTGTTGAAAATATTATTTATGTCTTTCCTTGTCAAATAATAGGCCTCATTTTGGTTGCATTCCAACCAACTGAAATTCATTAATACTACAATGAGCCACTACAACAAGGTAAATATTAGTTTTAATTGCTACTATAAAAGGAATTTTAAATGGTTTCAAATATAATTAAAATTAACTAATAAGATTGAAAACTATTTCGTCATTTTAAACATATAAAAACCTATTTAGAGGTTTGATTTTCTATTAGGTGTGTTAATATTGGACATATTCAAAACAAGTAACAGGTAAATTGAAAACTTTTAGTGAAAATTCTTACTAATAATTGTGGAAATAATAGTAAATATAATTCTCAATAACTAATTAGTATTGAACTTCATAACAAAATGTTCTATAAAAATATGTGTCAAATTTTAACTGACTGCAAATAGTATGGAAACACCTATTGCAAAAGAATTTTTTTTTATAAAATAAAAGTTTTTTAAGAATCAGCATAACCTTATTTAGAGCTACATAGGGAAAATGACATTTTAAATTAAATAAATGCAAAAAACAAGTTTTTTAAAATAAACAAATTTATAATTACATAATTAAATGTTGGTTTAAAGAAATATTCTAAATCATGGTTTTTGCACAATTGTTCAGCGACTGAAGCAATGAAAACATATTACTTTTAAATATTAAGTGTTCAATATAATTACATAATATTTAATAAGTAGAAGTTTAGCTGTTTTAATTTTTTCAAAAACAGTCAAAAATATACAAATAAAGAAAAAGAATTTTTATTTATTCTAGTTGAATATAGACATGCATATAATAAATAAGACATAGAGTTTTGTCCTCTATGAAATCCTACCATGCCTTTTCTCTAGTTTGTTGAACAGCTCATGACTATATTACTATATACTATTATGCAATATTCTTCATTTAAATTTGTAAATCTGTCTATTTATCTTCACAGCATTTTGGGCAGTCTGATAACAATCATATAACACATGACATGCAAGCCACAGGAACCAACATTCAACTATTTTGGCAAGTATCTCCTTTAACCCTTCGTCCGTGGACATTTGCAAAGCAAGTAACAACATTTAATGTGGTAGATATACCTTTTTTTATAAATGTAATGATGAAGACACATATTATAATGTATATATACAACTTAGCTAACTTAATAATGTGTGTTCTGTATAATAACAGTTGTCATTGACAATTGTGTAAGTAGCAGTAGTTAGGTTGTTTTTAAATAGCACTCAGGTCTTTTAACAAACTGCCCAAAGCTGTAGCTGCCAAAATAAAGTATTGAAATCCAACAATGACCTTTGAACAACATTGGAAGTTGCATCGAGCCAGATGATGAGTTTCCAAAGCATTGATCCTTTTGCATGGTATTTAATTGAAATAAGACATATAATTGATAAATTAAATGTCTCACAACACAGTTTTTTTATGTTTTGTTGTTTTTTATGTGTGTGTTAAAAATTATAATCTATCTGGTTTAATCTGTGTGGCTAATATTTTGAATGTAGAATAAGGATGTTATTTTATATATATTATTGTGGATACATACATGCTTTTCATTTTATCTTATTTAAATATATATATATATATAAACCAGTGTTCCCTATATACTATAATAAAAGACTATTTGCATCAATTGTTACTACTAGTGAAAGAGACTTGTCCTTGAACAAAGGTGTGTGGGGGGCAGTAAATAATATTGCACTAAGTCAAAATTCCTGGTAGTTTCCCTGATTTATAATACAACTTATAATTTCCATGTATTTTCCTGGTTGGTAGGGGGTTAGGGATCAACACATCCCAATTTTGTTTTTAACTTTAAGACATGATTTAAATGATTTGAAGCTTAGCTAAAAAGTTCCTAAAGATATTCTAAACAAACACAACACTTTTATATAATGTACAAGAACATATATAAATATTTTTAATTATACTAAGTTTTTAATTTCACACTGAATAAATGTCTATTTTAAAAATATATTTTTTCCAGAACAAAATAAATTCCTTAAGGTTTTTCCAGGTCCCTGGACACCCTGATTTTAGCCACTGAGTAAAAAAAACAGTGTCATACATTATATGGTTTACTTATTTTATGAGAAAAAAAAATTGTATACCCCTCATCCACAGATGAAGTGTTAATGACCTTAAGCTCCTTAAAAACATACCAGTTTACATCTGACCCATCAACTCCCAAATTAATCAAATTAATTAATAAATAAAAAATATAAATTTCCATTATCAAGTTGTCCATGTTCAATTAGCAAACTTTTACAATTTTAAATTGCAAAAAATATCCCAAATTAGACTGACAAACTTGATGAAGTAGAATCAATAAAAAATATAAATTAATGTCACATTTGTTTTTGTTGGAAATTGGATTGAAGGCTTCACCAAAGCTTGGAGAAAAATGGTTATAACTAAATAAGCATATAAAAATAACTAAAAATGCTATATAACTTGACCCATTAATTCTGTTTTAAAATAGGGAGCTAATCCATAACTAATGACATATATCTCACTCAATATAAAAGAGTTTAGCTATGTAACTATTATGAAACATACACTGTAAAAATATATAGTCTGGTGTCTGATAATCAGGTGGTTCAATAACTATGACTGATTATCAGGCAGATACTCATGTGATTGGATAGCAGGCTTTTTACTGCAACTATGAGCTTTTTAACTGCAACAACTTTAAATTAATATATGCTATTGTAGCTAGGATTACCATTGCTGCTGGCCACAGACTTGCCCTCCAGAAATTTTGAACTTCAACATTCAGAATATGCATGCAAGAGGAAGAAAACTACACAAAATATGTATATGGAGTGAAACATGGACAAGATCAACATCATATATGATGTACATAAAATGCAAATAAATAATTTTAAATGTGTTTAAATATCATTATAGATATTTATCAGATTTTATATAAATATATTATTAATTTGATTAATTAAAAGCCAACTGCATATTGTTCTCAATTATTAAAAAAAAAATAATTTTAAAACATGGAAAATGATATTAAACTTATAAAAATTCTTCTATGTAATTTTTAGTGGCAATATTATTTGATGTATGAAATATATGATGACAATCAGGTAGTTCAATAACATTAGCTGATTGTCAGGTAGTAAATTTTTACACCATTTTTAACTTTGGCATTCAGAATATGCAAAATATTAATATATGGATATAAACTTGGAGATAAGAATATCATATATATGTGTTTAATTATTATTATATACAGCATATTTACTAGATGTTATATCACTATTAGTTTATAAACAAAATTAAAAGCTGATTGCACATTGCTTTCAAATAAATAAATAAATATGTTTAAAATACACTATATTATTTGATGTATGAAATTATGAAAGCTATGAAGATATCAATCTATCTTTTACCTTTTTTTTAATCTAGAAAGAGACTCTGATATTGTTTGTACTTGAATTGCAAATTAAAATATGTGTAGTTATGCATAGCATCACCTTTCTAGAAAAGACATATAAGTACATTTTAATAAATAATTTAGTTTTCATTTTATTTGGGAATTGGAAAATTATTATCCACTTACTGTACCAGTACAGATTCAAAAACATATCTATAATTGTTGTTTTTTTAATAAAAGAGATGCAAGTATTACTGGTGCATCATCTATAAATTAAAAAATATATACTTACATGTCTTTTCTAGAAAGGTGATAATATGTTTTGATTGGTAAATGAAAATTTATACTTAATGTTAAAATTGTTTGCATGCAAATGATAGAACAATAATAAAATCTTATTTCCATTGACATTGTTTATTTGGTATTTATTAGATGATATATGATCAAACAAAAATGTAGTTGATTTTGTATATATTTCATAAAATAAATGATTCTATAAATTTAACATGATATAATAAATAAAATTGTAAAATAGTAAATATTTTAAATATAAATTAATAATTGTTCAGATATATATTATATCAGTAGTGCAGTTGATTGAAAAGTTGCTGTATTGTTATTAAGTTGAGTACCTAGATGATTGGGAGTTCAAAAATATGTAAGTTAAAAGGTAATTAAAGAATTTATACAAAATTCCAGAACATTTCAAGGATATTCCAGGACATTTAACCCTGTAGGAAATCTCTTAAAAGAAGTACTAATGCAGAATTTAGGCATAGAAAAAAGGTCTAAATGTTCTCTGAATTTACTAAACCAAAACTTTAAAATTCTACCCATTCAAGGGACTATTTCATCATACATTATTTGACCTTAATAATTGAAAAAAATATTAATTACATTATTAATTAACAATGACCATGTTTATTTATCTGAATTAATTAATATTGTAAGGTTAAATAAATATTACTAAATAAATTAAATAATCATGTGAATATTATAATTTATAAGCAGTATTTTTTAATTTTGATTTTATAAATTTTAGTATATTTTAGACATTTTATTGCATGCCAAATATGAAAGGTTTCTAAAGAATTTACTGGGTTATAATTATATTTAATTTATTATAAATTAGAAGTAATAATTATGTAAAATATTTATTAATATAATACATATCATATAAGTAACATTAAAAAGCAATGAAATTATCCTGTGAATATAGATAATATTTTATTAGTTTGAATACATTTGATTTTTTTGATGAATGCAGTATGCATAAAAGGTTACCCTTAAAAGTTATTAACAAAATAACCCATACTATGGACCACTATGGTCATTAAGGAATGAGTAGGGGCTATTTTACTGTAATGAAACAGTGGGGGCTATAGCCTATGCAGGTTGGGAACATATGCAAACATTTAATGTATGAATAATAACAATAACATACTTAAAATGTATAATTTTATATTTTGTTTCAATCTTATATTATATCTATATTCAATGCTTGTTATAACATAAGCACAATATATATTAAATTTCTAATATATAATTATGAGTCATGATTAATTAATTCATTAATTATCATTAATTATTACTATTATTAATTACAAATAAGTATAATATATTTCCATTCTAAGTAAGCAATATGCACAGAGCTCTACAAACAGCCTGTACAAACAGAGAGACAGACTACTACAGGTCTTGAGCTATTCAGCTTTCATCAGGTACCCTAGTCTCCCTACCGATGACTGGATTGCAAGTAATACTTATTAAAACAACAAAAGAATTTGTCAAAAAAAAGAAATTTGATTTGTATACTATAACAAAATATTTATATTTTATTATATAGCAGGGTTACCAACATTTAGGATAGCCAATGCATGAAATTAAAAAAAAATATGAACACTGTAATCAGAGGTGGATCCAGGTTTTTGTTCAGGGGGGGGGGGGTTTAATTTATTGGGCCCA
>JAUZND010000943.1:0-35063 GCA_034780555.1 Coelogynopora nodosa | reverse complement strand
GAAAAAAACAACCCCAGATCGGACGAACGCTCCAGAAGTGGAACATATATACACAGGCTATACTAAACCGATTTTTTATTTTTTTTAAAAATTTTCTCAAATAGACACACCAATACGCCAAGAATCACAAAAAAAACTTTGAAATTCGTGTGGGTTCTATGAGCCGTCCGATTAAGGTTAATCTATTTCAAATATCTGTAGATTCAGTTCTTACCAATAATTATTAATAATAGACTATACAATCGGATCGACTGACCCTTCTTCAAAATTAAAACGTATTAAATATATATTACACATTTTATAATATGGATTCAAATTCATATTCAAATTATATATGATTATGATTTGAAAATTTACAATAGTTGATTAATTAATTCAAATTATATTACAAAATTATTAGTGGTAATAGTAGAATATTTGTTGAATTTATCTAGGGTCTTAGGCTAGGGTCTCAAAAATGTTAATATAGTAAAGTCCTCTTTTATTCGGAGTTCTTCTGTAGTCCATTTTGGATTGTGGTCGATAATTTGGTCCATATGTGGTCCATATGCGGGATGGTATGTGGGTCTTCCGAGAAGTGAAGTGTTCTGGCCCATTCCCAAGATTTCCCCTTTCTGAGTAAACAAGTATCGCTTATATTTGGACTAAAACGATGTCGCAGGTTGTTATCGCTTTCCCCCATGTGTTGCGTATTGCATAAATTACATTTTAATAAGATAACGTATGCTTTGGGTACCGCTGGAAACGGTCAGTTTGATAGTGTGTCTATTAGAGGTGAATATAGAGCTAATCGCAGTGGGTGAACCATTAAAAGGTGTGCACGTTTTACAACGAGAGGAATTATATCAACACTATATATCAACGATATCAAAATGTACAAGGATGTCTTTAAGATTACGATGTCGGCGACAAGAAACTATAGAGGGACTCGGGAAAATGTTAATATTATCTACAGAAAGATGAAGAATGGGAAGGTGATTCTTCAGAATTATGGGAAGAGTTTTAGGTTTAGAATTGCAGGTTGTTACGAACGGGTCAATCCACCGAAAAGTGCACAGGCTGCTTTTTCAATACGTTAAAATTCAAATGGAAGCATTAACATAGTAAAATATTTCGAATAGCTGTAATTTAGTTTCCATCTTATTCAAAACAATCCGACCTTTTAAATAATACATACATTTAAGGTAAAACTGTAGACTATTTGATCCACATTTTCATTTAAATAGTCTAAATAGTGCTAAAAACGTAATTTTTCACATTCTTGGAGTACTCTAGAATGTACAAAGAGTGCATCATTAGTAAAATGTACAACCAGCAATTGTTAAACACATAATAGGGAAGATGTTTAGTAAATATGAACACAATATTCGTAACAATTAATTCCAAAAATGTTTTGAACAATGTTATCTCATTGTAGCACATATTTAGTGGTTTCGCAACTGTGTAATAAAATATGTTTAAATATTATTTTCTTCTCTACTTTAATTAGCTTTTCATATATAGTAACTGAAATAATTAATGCTAATCCCTTGAATCAATTTGTTTCTGAATGCGAAGCTATTGTAAAAGTCGACTATTGATTTTAAGCAAAATTCTCCCGCGCTTTACGTAAGGCGCGGGATAAAAGAAAACAGTGTCCATTGTTTCATTGGAGACATATTTGTTTGATGTTAATAACTTTAAATTGATAGTTTATGACACACCTTTATTGAAAATATTTAGTTTTATATAAAATATAATATACATTTAAATGTACACACCAGGAAAGGTCACTGTAAGGCGCGGGATAATTCATAGTTTATATTTGTCATAATAAAGGTATGAACGTTAGCAGGAAATACTGTGTAACTTTTTAAAATTAATTATTTATACCGATTAAGATAATTTCCAAAATAGTTTAGTCGCATTGAACCATATTTTATATAGCTTTTTTAAAGTTTATAAAAATAGCCTCAACTGTTTATTATTAAAATATGGCATGTTTTAATATGGACAGTAAATACAGTAGATGCATATTTGTCGTGTTTTCTGACATGTATTAAACAATTAAAACTTTTGTTTCTACATTTTGATATAATATTTTGGCATATATATTGCTCCAAATACAACATATTATGTGTAAGGCGCGGGATAATCAAAAAAGATGTCTTCGAAAAAGATTTTACATTTGCAAATGAAAATTAATTTACATTAGTTATTCTTTAAACATAATTCTAAACAACATCTTGATGTAAACATAAAAGTTATTTCATTTATTTTACTCATTATAAAAGAGGCAGAACCGAATTTAACAGTAAAACAGTTGTAAAATGTGGCTTTTAAAACATTATTAAAAGTATTATATTAAACATGTAAATCACATGTTTACGCATTTATATTAAGTTTACAATATTTTAAATAATTTTAATCATGTAAGAAACATATCCATGAAACGATATGCACAAAAATCTAATTCAATTAATAAAATACCTAAAAACACATGTAAGCCGCGGGATAATTGAGACTATCGTTTCTAAATTGATTTATAAAAATTATACTGTCCCAAACTTGATTATTTTTTTATAATTTCGTTTTTTGCTTGACAAGTTTTATGGATATATAGGAAAGAGTACTCAATACTTGTGTCAAAAATGTTTATAAATAAAAATCGACTCATTTTGTTATCCCGCGCCTTACATATATTTAAATTTATAGTAATAAATTTTGAACCAATGCATACATATTCATTAAATTTTAAATTTTAAATGTAAATCTATTATGTAAAGTTGTACAATAAATTAATAATTTGCAGGCAATTGAAAATAATATTTTTTTATTTTAAATTTGCAATGACCTTTTTTATTATTTTTTAAAAATATTGTAAAAATTAATTAATAAAATATTCAGTTTTCGACTGTCGATTGCATATAATAATGGCCTTAAGTGTTCCGATAAAATTTCGAGGGCTAAATTGGCTAGAAATAAGTACAGAGAGAAAATGAAGAATGTCAAGACTTAATAAAAAGGGGAAAATGTGATAAAGAGGAATTCTAGACAAAGGAATTATATTTCTAAATAAAGATTTGAAAGCGGTTAGGTGTGAAAATTGAAATTACATGAGGAGTTATATTACTGTATTTTGATTATATTTTCAATACAATATGCTATTATGTTTATTGTTTTTGTTTGATATAATATGCAAATGAAAAGAATTAGACTAACTTTCTAATTCTATGATAATTGCTAACTTGCTGTTTTGGAGTAATTGAATAGTAGTATTAACATATATACTTATAAATTGACCAATGTTTGAAACTATAATTCATTAACAAATAACATATACAAATATACTCTAAAGTGTTAGTTCCGAATAATTAAATTGGTTGTGGTTAAAATCTGGCCTTATTTATATGGCGCAGGATAAAAATAGTGGTGAATTTCGGAAGGTGAAATAATATTGAACAAGTTACTAAATCTCTGTAGTTTTTCTGTATTCAAATTAAATTTTGAATATATTTGATAGAGCATATCGGTATTTGCAAACAATTAAAACTCAAATATATAAAAACGGCGTTATTTTATATTATTTTGTACAACTTTAAAGCTGTGTGGAACATAAATTAAGACGTATTTCATACTGTAGAACGTTTTTATTTAAACTGTATGATATTTTAAGTGAAATTATTGTATTATTAGATTTACAAAATAGTTTACACTAAGATAATAGTTAACATAAAATAATAACTCACGATAATCACGCGCCTTATGTGACTGTTTAGAGACCAACTTCAACTGGTAAACAAAATTGTAACCGCGTACTATGTTTTCTATTTAGCAAAACATGTCTAATTTCCCGTAATTATAATAGTCTTACGCTAAATTGAATTTTTAAAATCGACTGTAAAAATGCAGGCTGTGGCTTTTTCCATGGATAGGCCCATATTGTTTATAATTATTATATTATATATTTTAAATAATCTTATAAATTAATAAAATTTTCTGCTTTATGTTAGAATAATATGCAATAATATTATCGTATTTCTTTATAATATACTTTTTTATTATTATATGTATAGTAAAAATTGATTTAAAAGTATTACATCTATAAATAAGTGAAATAATCAGAGTATTAAATATATGTATTTAATTTCAAATAGTAAAGTTACTACTACTACATTTTATAATTGCGAAATTATTTATTTAATTTTTTTACTATCATCAATAATATCATATCTCCGATTTATCGTTTAAATTATTTATCACCATTATATGTCACACATTTTAAAGATTAAATACAACGTATATTATGTTATACAAAATCAAAAATAGCTCAAAATGATGTTATACAAAAACATTGAGATTGCACTTCTAATAATATATATTACAGTTAAAAAAGGGAAGAGAAACAAAGTTCGAGGTGTCATTACATATTATTGTGTATTGTGAGTTCTTTTCAAGTCAACATTTTTCTAAGAATTTCCAATAAAGAATAGCAAGTCTGGTTTGGACAGGGAATAAATAGTATAATACAACTGAACGTCAACGTTGGAAACATAATACATACTTCGCATGAATGAATGGGATCAATATCGATTGTGTATTACCCGCGCGTTGTGTTTGTTCACTCTTGTTTAAAAGAATTGCGCAAGTTTCACAATAAATAATGCAAAATAGGAGCGCGGAATTTGACAAAAATCTTTGATACTATTGATCTCGAATATTATCACTTAAATACAGACATTTCTTGTAAAGTTTGTACAATATCCTGAAATATAAACCAACATTATACTCGTATACTATTATATACATTGCGTGTGTCTTTCTAAACTTGATTGAAGGTTAATAATTACAGCGATGATATCATAGAGTTTAAATGTTTTTTTAATATATTTTGTGCATGGATAATAATATTGGAGAGAAAGTTATTTTTACATTGTAGATCCATGTTTGAATAAATATTTCTACATTGAATTTAGCTAACAATAATCTATATATACTTTTAATTATTATTACAAATATGAGGAATACTATAATGTATTAATTATTATATTTTATTGTTTCTATTTATATTTTTTAATAAAAATACAAATTCAATTGAATTTGTTGTACCTTATGAAATACAAATTAAACAAACAAGTTATTCTTATTATATTATGAAGTCTAATAAGGAATATAATCTTTAACTAAGCAATTATAAAAATGAAATGTTGGGGAAATTAAAAATGAGGAACTTTAAAATCTTTGATCACATAGGCTTTTTAAAATTTAAAGTTGCTCTGTCGCAAGTTAGGAAAATCATTTGTATCACTCTGTCGTAAGTTAATACAGTCATTGGTATCACTCTGTCGCAGGTTAGGACATTCATTTGTATCACTCTGACGCAAGTTAGGACAGTCATTTGTATCACTCTGTCTAAAGTTAGGACAGTCATTTGTATCACTCTGTCGCAATTTAGGACAGTCATTTGTATCACTCTGTCGCAAGTTAGGACAATCATTTGTATCACTCTGTCGCAAGTTAAGACAATCATGGTATCACTCTGTACCAAGTTAGGACAATCATTTGTATCACTCTGTCGCAAGTTAGGAGAGTCATTTGTATCACTCTGTCGCAAGTTAGGACAGTCATTGGTATCACTCTGTCGCAAGTTAGGACAATCATGGTATCACTCTGTCGCAAGTTAGGACAATCATTTGTATCACTCTGTCGAAAGTTAGGAGAGTCATTGGTATCACTTTGTCATATAAGTTAGGAGAGTCATTTGTATCACTCTGTAGTAAGTTAGGACAGACACTGCAAAGTGTCGCAGTATTGTGAGTTCAACTAGAAAGACATCCCATCAATCCCTCTACTAACTCAAAACGCACAATTTATTAATCAAAAACCAATCTATATATGCATTATCGTAGCGCCGCATGGAAAATTCTAATTGCATTATTTAATGGCCTGAGCCAGACTGAATCTCTCCATATATCATTAAGAAGTTCGCTTCTTATAGTATTAAGTCTTATTTATCTGGGGAGTTTCCTCCCGATTATAAGCATTATGTGTATTTGCGCAACTGTGGAGAAGGGCTCATATTACAAGTTAGACACGGTAGTTGACAGGTGAGGATGTGGCCTAGTGGTAGGTGGGTTCGCTCACAGATTGCTGGGTTTCATATTCGTTTCCTACTCTGAAATGATGAGGGGCAAATACCCCGAAACCGATCTGCAGGTGGATTTACCTGTCGATTACTGTTACTTAATGATACCAGCCTAATTTATGTTTTCCATATTTTCATATAATTTCATTTTTAATGACTAGCCTGTGTATTACAATTTTAATGTATGTTTCATATCTACTCTTATTATATAATTCTGAGATGTATCATAAGATGTATTATTTTAATGTTTTACTGTATTATGATTAGTGTTGTAATAAATACAAGCTTTAATTGACTAAAAATGAGAAACTAATAACCACTGACGACGACAGAACTATAAAATAATAATAATAATAATATATTGGCTTTAATTCCAGTAAAAGGGGGTGCTTT
Source organism: Coelogynopora nodosa (assembly GCA_034780555.1). Lineage (NCBI taxonomy): Eukaryota > Metazoa > Platyhelminthes > Proseriata > Coelogynoporidae > Coelogynopora > Coelogynopora nodosa. The sequence continues at coordinate 28,546 of JAUZND010000943.1, read as the reverse complement.
TAAATAGGAACAACATAGGAACATCATATAGGAACAACATAGGAACCTAGGAACAACATAGGAGCAACATAGGAACAACATAAATAAATGATACATGCGCTAAAGAAACATTCATAACCTGTAAACAGCAATAAATGCGCATATATTAATTATTTCGATCGATTTATTATGACTATCAGACTCTAATATCAGATAATAATTTACTGATTAATATATGAATATATGTATATTATGTGGAAATAATGAAAATAATTATCAATGTATACAATATTTTAACAAAAATAAATAAAATAATAAAAAATTCAAAATAGCTTAAACATACATTTTTATAAAATTATTAAAAAATATATTAAGATTGTTAAACACCTTAAAATAATTTTCTAATTTTATTTTTTAATTTCCAATTATTGAAATAATTTTCTCAATTCAAATATCTGTCAATATAAAACTGAGTGATTAATATATTTCAACAAAAATAGCATACTAAATATGTGAATTAGGTTACACCAACTGTCGCAAATGATCTTATATATGCCGTTAAAATTAATATTTAATTTATAATAATAAAACTTTAGTTTATACTAGCATTATAAGCAAAGTTTCAGAGATTGACTCAAATATATTCCGTAAGAAATATGAAAAGAAAACTATACATTGGATTTAGATAAAATATACGGTAAGACATATTAATCAATGATGATTTTAGATGTCTTGCTTTTAATGAAAAAAATGCGATTGTCATTAAAATAACACTTTCAAAGAACTTAACAGCCAAGCCTGTTTTTGTATACCTTTTATCTGCTCAAAGTTACACTCATATCTGGTTTTTTAATCTTTCTCTTCATATTAGTAGATAGTATAGAGAGACTACATCATTTACAGAATTGCACGTATAATGTTTTCATCGTATAGCGAAAGAATATTTATGGCTAGTCAAAAATCGTGCCACAAAGTAAAACTTTAGATAATCATTTAGGCCTCTCGGTCGTACTAATTATTAGCGTTCGTGAATAACGATACAATTCCGTGACGAATAACAATACTATATATATATAAAGTCATTACTATTTCTAAAAACCCAAAACTAATTTGCATTTGCATGTTCACGAACATTCACGAAATAAATTTCTGACACATAGAATAGATTAAAATCAATGGAATAACACTATTGTATTATAACTTAATTATTTACCAGTAAAATAGTATTTCTTTATAAATATGGCATGTAAACTAAAAAATGTTACCGAATGCCATTTATTAAAGTTGTTATTCAAATAAGTGCCGACAATTGCAAGATAATGCCAAATGCTAAACCATATAAAATAAAAGTAAATGGTCAACAATTAAATGATTGAGTTAAAATGATTGAGAAAAAAATTAGAACATCATAAATAGCTGTGTATCGATCTATGGTGTGTCATCTAATATTCCAAATCTATAATAATGACGACCATATAGTAAGAAATAGATAGAGATGTGACTCTTATATTGATTTCATAGTATACATTGCGTCATAAATTTTCGTCAATGGAAAATCGTATTATTTTAATCAATTTAATATAAATGGGTAACAAAACAGTATAGTATACATGTAAGTGTTAAATATGTTTATTAAATTGATTTTAAGAATTTATATATGTTCATAGAATTTTAACATGCGTAAGTTGTCTAAAAAAAATGTATTGCCTGTTTTACTACATGAACTAACTAATTAACTGCTATCAGTTTGTTTTAAATCATTATTTTGCAAAAGCTTTCGGGTAATAAGTTAGTAGTATTGAACTACAACAGATTAATATAAGAGTCAAGTATCTATCTATTTCTTACTCTATGATGACGACTTTGTTGGATAATACACCGATACATATGAGGAAATCATTCTATATTTATTATTTACAATATTTACCTATTAACAGTATCAACCAAGTATTTAGAAAAAATTAAAATTATATAACTTTTAGAAATATAATTGATTTGGTTTTCTCTTTTAATCTATTACTAGGTGTTGTCTATGTAGGGTTGATATATGGTATATAATATGGTATAATGTGTTTTTCTTTTACATTTGATGTCCTTTAAATTCACAAAATTGTTTGTTTATCTAACACACACTTTTTTATCGCTTGTACCAAAGGTGAATGATCTATGCCTTTCCGAAGTATTCTCATTGAAACGAACATATTGGAAGTTATAATACATTGCTCGTTGTCCGAAATATCTGTTCACCGGGGCCTTCTGTCAGTCACAATTAAGACCTATATTAATGTGACTTGGCTGCCGATTTTCTGCACAATAATTTGACTGTAAATAGATAATTAAGAACAACGCTGTTTTATTAGGCCAACACTTACCAGGGTTTGTGCCTCACATCGGTTGTATTCTTTACTCAGGGCTTCCAATTAACTATCTTATAAGCTCGCCGGTTCGTGCATAATAACAGTCACAAAACAAAATATTTTACATCATTTATACTGCAGGGTTTCAGAGCAATAAAACATCGTAATATATACATTTTACAGAGTTGGAGCACGGTGGTGGATGCATTTATATTTGATCATGCAGTGCACAATAATTGCACAACAAAATAAATATCGATAAAATTAATAAAATATGAGCACTTCCTGTTAAATATTAATTACGATAGCATAATATAAAATTAATTCAATGATTGAAATATATGCTTTAAGAGTATAAATAAAAGAAAAGAAAAGAAAAGTATCAGTATTACTTTTTTAAATTAAATTACTTATTAAATTATATTGCTTTAAATTGTACAAAATATAATATAGGCTATAACTAATATTTTCCGTAACCAATTAGGCTGTTTATATTTATAGCTGAACTGATATTGATCCTTATATTTTACATATATCGTACCTATATGTTTAAATGTATGTTTTCAAGATTTTTATTGCTTATTTATTGTTTTGTATACCTGTGATTTATTGTATTCTACATCATGGTGTATATTTAAAAATTACATAAATAAAAGTGACTATTTCTTTACCAGAAATAGAACAAAATTAATGTTACACAGTTTCGGTCTCGTAAAGCAAGATATTTGTTTTGTATATTTCGTTGTTTAATTGTTAGAAACATTCGCAGAATTTAGTTTCTATATCATTTATATTCATTTTATCTAGAATTCGCAGTCCCTATCATTTCTTATTAAAATAAAATAAAAACTTCGTTTTAATTATCGTAATAAAGAAACTCATTGATTATTGAAACTGAAAAGATACAGACATAATTTTTCATTAATATATTTTACTGTTTATATTGGAACTTTCACAACCTCCATTCAGTACTTTTTTTATAAGCAATACTTTTGCTTTTACAAAATTGTGATTTTAGTCAGAGACTAATAATTTTTATTGATTAATCCTAATTGTCTCTGACCTATTCCTAGTTAAATGTTTTAGTTGAAATTGTTTTTATCCTTTACTATGAAATTGGGGAAGAATAAAAAGTTATTTTGACTGATATATTTTAATATAGAGGATAGGCAAGTTGTGGTAAACACCTGATCTACATACGCTGTCTATAAATACTAATAAATTAATAATAATTATTTTAGATATTAAATCAATTAAATAAACTGTTCTAAGTCTATGTGAGTTCACACGAAATTCACGTTTATTTTTAGTTTTATCTATATAACGAATTTTAGGACATTCATTTCTATTCATACAATAAAAACCTGAATATGTTAATATAATAATATTCATAGTATGTAATATTTATTGCTTGTATGCTGGTTTATAGTCAATATTTTGTTATTATAGTTAACTATGTAGGTTGTATATCTGTCACGTATGTGTTGCCTATTTGGTTGTCTACTTGTTGGTCAAGTTCTAATCATAATATATTGGTCAAGTTATAATCATAATATATAGATCATATTTTAAATAAAATATATAGGTCATGTTCCAAAATTTTTATAATATGTGGGTCAGGTTATAATCGTAATGTATTGTTCATGTTATACTTATTATATATAGGTCAAGTTATAATCATAATATATATAGGTCAAGTTATAATCGTAAAATATAGATAATGTAATAAGCATCGTAGGCTATATATAGGTCATGTTACAATTATAATATATAATATAGGTCAAGTTATAATCGTAATATATAGTTAATGATATACATAACTATAATATATTGGTCATGTTATAATTATAATATATAGGTCATGTTATAATTATAATATATAGGTCATGTTATAATTATAATATATACACTAGGTCATGTTATGCTTATAATATATAATATAGGTCAAGTTATAATCGTAATATATAGGTCATGTTATTATTATGAAAATAGAAAATATTAATTCAGATACCTTATGATTTTAGTAACAATGTCTCTTATGCAATTACTGAGCAATACGTTTAGATAAAATATTTTTTAATCGCTTGTTTTACATTGTTGTATACATAAATTCTTAATATAATTTTTAATGTATAATGTGTAATTCGTTAAAGATTTATATTAACTATAAATACTTATAAGGTTAATTAAATATGTTTTTACCGAATTTTGTACTTTAAATACTCATTTTATATCTTCGAGGTATCTTCTTAAATAGTTTAAAGGTTTCTGTTCATTGTTAATTTTATTGTACACAATATGTGAAAAAATATTTTTTTTAAATTAATGTGTGAAAGTTCATAATTTATTGTTTTTTTTAAATTTATATATCCAAGATATAATTTGTTAATAATTATGAAAATATCAATTTTAAAAATTGTTTTCTAATTGATCCTGACTAAACATTTTGAATTTGTAAAACCAACTGTTAATATGTATGTATACAACACAATATAAAATGTTGATTTTATTTACTGGTATAATTTTAATAAGAAAGAAAATAATAAGTAAAAATAGTTTTAAAACTATAACGTTTATAATGATTTTGTGAAATAAACATTTTTCTTTACAATAAATCATTTAATTAATTTTCTGTATTTTCTATAGCTTGTCATTAATTTTGATCTAATATCGCACTTGCTAATATGACATTACTTATACATCATATATATATATATAATTATCTTTGTAGCTTTTCACGTATGTATCCCAATGTGTCATCTTTTCTCTTTTAAAAAGATGCATGCGGTAGGTTTTTCAATATAATGACAATATAAATATAATTATCCGTGCATTGATGCAGAACTAAACCACTAACAACGATAATGCATCTTTTCAAACCCTTCTAGTGCTTAATAATGTTGTTAAATATAAATACAATGCCAAACAGGATATGGGTGGTGACACTTTGAATGCCACTATAGTAACAAAAATAATCGTGTTCTATAATTATTAATTAGTGGCAAGGTAAGAATATTTATCTGACGAAAAAACACAACACATTCAGGCATACTTTATTTTGACGCAAACAACAAATGTATTTTTACTGTTTTTTTAATCCTAGCCAAATTTCTATATGAAATTTCTATAAGAAAGTCACTGAATTAAGTGACTTTAACACAATACCGCGAACATTTTAAAATATTAAAAAGAGTGAGAAATTTTGAATGAATCCCCAGCACAGTGCTCAGAAAATAAAACTAATTATTAAGTTGTTCATTACATGCTATTACTTATTATATTGAACGAAATTGTGTTTTTTTATTATTTAATTATTTTAATTGTTCGCGCGTAGCTCCATCCCTTCCTCTTTGTCTTACTTAGTTCTAAGCTGATAACCTATTTATATATATATAGTTCCTTTTTGGATGTCTGTTTATTGTACAGCTAATGACATATACAGTAACTATGTGGGGAATATGTTATCTATATTAATTTCTCAAATAAGCTAAAAAAATAAACAGTACGTAAAGGTTAATCCACTAACTTAATTATATTATACAGTTTGTTTCTTACTTACTACTACTGCAACGATAAAGTAGTAATGATGTTACTGTAATTAAAATTATAATCGTTTACTTGATTTTTAAATCAGCATTGTTTTAAAATGTTTCGAAGTGTTTAAAACCGACTCGAAATGTTTCACTAATTCAGCTTATTTAAAGCGTAGTTTCGGTTAAATAGTTCCACACTATTTATTGATGTTTTTATAATTGAAATTCCAGCATTATTTCTTTTTAATTCTATTCATTTTTTGTCAAAAGCCTCTAACAAAATTTGTTGTTTATATGATTCAATTTCATAAAAAGAAATACGTCAAAATTAAGCAAACCTTTTTTCCCCATTTTTGTTAATTGCAGCTAAATGTATAATCTTTTGCTAAAAACTTAACTTTAATTTACATGATCTTACTGATCGATTTACTGATGAAGTACCTGTTTGTAGGACATTCTACCACTAGATTTTTATGTGATTATTTTTTACTTAAGTGAAATCTGCATATTCAATATTTTGTGGCCTGAAAATTTATGTTATTTGTGGTTATTTTTAGGCCTTCGATATTATTAATAACAAATAATAGCGAACGGAATCCAAAAGGAACCTGTAATGAAAGTATATATTACATTTTTTACATATAAAATAAATTAATTTAATAATTCAGTAGTCTAATGTTTTTTTCATAAACATTTATATATGAAGTTTTAAGAAATATAACAATTCTAAGATTACTATTTAAATTAATTTATTAATTTGCATATACTTTAATTATGGAAACCTAATACAACATATTTTTTTCAGTTGTCTTGTTTATAATATTCTACCCCATAAATTAGTCTTTATAATAATTATACTTATCTTAAATAAGTAAGTAAATATTGTGTGTAAGTTAAAATCAAAATAGTTATTTTTTGTATTTGTGATCAGATGCGTTTATTGTAAACATATTTTTATTATAAAATGAAACAATATACTATTGTTTATTAATATCCAAGTCCTATTTATCTGTCATCCCCGAACTAAAGTAAGCAAGCATTAATAAATTATGTAAATAACGAAACATAACATAGACTGTAATATAATGCAATGATTATGCATTACAAAACGCACTGAAAACATAATTAACTTAAAATTGCTCTGCTCACTCTAGATAGCAATGGGCCAATCAATAAATTGAAGCGCACGTGAGAAGTTCATACTTTTAGCTGAACTCTTGCCTATAGCATGCGACGTATTGTGCATTGCATGGTTAATATGCGTTTAAGAATTGATTATTATGAATACTGCTTTATTCTTAAGCCGAGCATCATCAAAAGATTCGGGTCACTGCATCAATGCAATGCGATGTATATTACACCATAACAAATAATAAAACTCAAAAACAAACAGTAACCACACATCATTTTAAAAGATGGGAACTCAGCATAGAAAATTAAAAACATAAAATATATACTTGTAATAATTATTAAGACTTTGGTCGGTTTATTTTTTTAAATAAACTTTTGTAAAACAATTTTTTAGCAAATTAAATAATTAATTAATGACGAATTGTGTGAAAAATATTTTAGTTAATAAAACTAACAAATTATCCTTAAATGCCTTATAATTCAGTCAAGTGATCATGAATTATTTTACTATTTTTATAGATAACCTTGCATGGTATAGATTTAAGTCTCTACACCCTAAAAGTTTTTTGTATTTCATTTGTATAAGTTCTCCTGTATTTACTTAAGATATATTTTTGGTATTTAAATTAGTGTTGTTTGTAATAATTGTTGCAAGTTGGTTTAGATTTGAAAATTATATACAATGCATAGCAACTCAACATTCAACAAATTATTGAACATATGTTGTTTATTTAGAATCTCAATCATCAATGGAAAAAAAAAATTCAATGATATAAAGCCATCACCACAAAGTTGATATTTTGCGAAACAATATTTTAATGGTTGGGAGCAATAGCGCTGACACGGAATAGTATCGACAAGGAAGAGCGTAAAAATTTTGTATTATGATAAACTATATATTATACACTATTATGTGCCTAATCAGCTAACAATAACAGATATTATTTACAATACATATCTATACAAATTACACTGAAGGTTCATTTTAAAAATGCTCAAACTTGTATAAAATTATAGTAACAAAATTTTCAAATGCTGAATCCAAACTAATAAGGGTGTTATTCAAATCATCAGTATTATATTAAAATATATAAACAAACTAAACGTTTGAATTAATTGTTTAACGTAAACATAATTTTAATACTGTAAATACAACTAAATATTAATTAGTATCAATCAGCTTAATTACGATCAATCATTCGACAACACAGTTCATACGAAGAAACAATGAGATCCACTGTAATGAGAACACCAATAATGATGATACAGGCAACCACAACAGCAGCCTTGGCTATGTTAAGGTCGATAACTGGCTCAATCTTAGGAAACGTGAGCAGTATTGAGGCTCTCTCATTGGCTGGTCTCGTGTAGAATTCTCTATGATTGACCAATTCGGCCGCTGACAGTCCCAAACCAGCTGCCAGAAACAGGTATGTGATGCACTCCATGATCATTGCGGCGATCAGGCAACACCGACTGACTTGTGTTGCAGCAACTAGTTGAAGAATTCCGATAACGAATGTGAACACTCCCACCCATAGTCCCACCCAGGCTACCAAAGGCTCGAGATATTGATTTTTCGGTTTACCATACTCGTCTTCTTCCATATATGGTATGAACTGGACAGCGCCTATCACCTCCAATATGGCCATAACGACGGTGGCAAGGATGATGACGATGCCAACAGCTAGATGGAATTTGGAGAAATGAACGCCACGCAGTAATTTATCGTTGTTTGAACTCGGTAGGTGGACGTTGATCGGTTCCCCTTGATTTGGTTGATAGGGTTGGTATGGAGAGGGTTGGCCATCCAAGGATTTGCTTTGTTGAACTGGATAAGCTGCTGACATCGTGAATCAAACTATAACGTTTAATTATGTGTTATATTCAGCTAAAGCCAAATTAATTGCATTGAGTAAAAACTGTAATGCTCTGAGAAGATCAATACGTTATTATAAATACTAACGCAGTTTTATTGTATACATTCTTATTTCCACTAGAAACACTAAGTAATGTGAGATAGAAGAGCAAATGGAAACGATCTTATTGTCATTCTATTTATATTCTGAGTAAGGCTTTCCAGGTTGTATGCATTTCTAGAGTTACTATTAATGACGTTTAGTTTCTTGGATTTGTTCATCGCTTATGGTATTGTTATAGGCTATTAGAATTTTTAATGTATATATGTACTAATTATCCTCTTGTTTAATTGAAAAAGAAAACTTACCGACAAATAAGATCATCTGAAATATTGAAATCTAAATTTAATATTATTTCCTCTGTAAAAGAGTATATATATATGTATAATAAATACTTTAATTATGACAATATTTAGTCAGTTCTTACATTATATAAGACAAGATAACTCTAAAATGAAATATTTTCTTCGTTAAGTTTAGTTGTATGATAATATTTAAGTTTTATGTATATTAGGGCTTATTGTTTTTAATATGGGTTGGCTATTGTAATATTTTAGTAAAACTGTTCAATGAAAACTGGTTTTACTAAGGAACATAATATACGATAAAAGCGCTAATAAAAGTATTGCTTCTAGACGTGTTAGATGGGTTCCTTTTAATGAATATTAATGTTTAATGACTCGACAGTTATTTGTTGCATTTGTTGCAAGACGGGCGTCATTCCACTGTTAACAGGTCTAGATCTATACATTATATTCTCCGCCACAAAGTTGAGAGATTGATATTCTCGAATGTAGCTTGGTTACAGTTACATCACAGACACACAAAAATGGTAATCATCACATATTGAATGGGGTTGCCTTCCCTAGGTTGGTAGCTGTCTTTAGTTCCTTGTTGTTCTCTTCAAGGTGTATTATAAGAAACCGGATCTTATTTTCTTCATTTTTTATAGTCAGTTAGGTTTAAAGTGTCATGTTCATACTATAGATATGGTCAAGGGGAAAGACCTACAATTTTCGTTAAACATTCTTATAAAAATTACTTTCATAGTTTTTTAAAAGTGGATCAATTGGACTTTTAGCCATTAGATATAATTGTCATACTATATAATTAATACAATAATTAACATAACTATTGATTTAATCAATGTTAATAAATTTTCGTAAAATAATATTTACTCGTAATTAAATAATTATCATTATTGATCATAACATGTCTATTTAACACCCTTTCCCTACAAAACAAACATTAAAATAAATGCCTCCGAACATTCTTACACGTATAAGGTGACAAAAATTTGGAGTTATGTTGTCAAATTTCAGACAATTTCAGTCTCTGCATTTTTTTAATGTTTCCAATTGAATAGGAAATACATGATAGTTCAATACAGAACCGGGAAGCGTTGTTTACTTGCTTTAAATGCGCAATTTCTTAAGTACGTCTTTTCTAGTGAACCAATCTTTAAAAGCGTTATCAGGAGAAACATAATTGCATTTTGAAGTTGTTAAAAGATATTTTTTGCTTTTTCTTATTGTACCTAACCCCCAATTGCATGCTTTAATTTTAATTGACTTTTAATATATACAACATTTTAATTAAGTTTATCCTTTTCTGGAAAACGAACTGAGATATCAAAAAGGTTTTTAAAATGTTTTTGTAAATCAGAAATAATCAGTGTAACTACGTCTAAGTTATATAATTACAGGTTGAACAAACAAATAGAAAAAAAGTTGTCTATTGTAGAATATAGGTGTATTTAATATACAGATAGTTATCCAATAAATAACAAATAATACATAGTATATATATATATATAATACAAAACAAGAATAAATTATCTGTAAAGAAAAAATATATTTCCCAAAAATTCCAAATACATCTACAGTAACATAATATAACCAATCTATTATGCCAAATGAAATCATGTATTGTATATAATACATTCAATTATAAAGACATGCTGTATGTACAGTGGTATCACCAGTATTTAGTAAAACAATATAAGTTATCATAAATCAGTATTTTTAGATGTTGAAACAGGTTTGTGAAAACCTATTCACCAGTTTACACGATGTGTAGAAACAGATAGACGTATATAATTCCAGAAGCATTTTTATCACATAGAATATTTAAAACTAAAAGATTTTTATTTTGATAATTCAGATTTTTCTAATTTAAAAGAATTGTTTTAATATATCTAAATTTTTTCTTTGAATCAATTGAAATAATCATTACAATCACTTATTTAAATATTAAGGCATAGTTCATACGATTCAAAGGACATGATACGCGATAAAATATCAATAACGGATAGCTGTTACAGGTGACTATCAAAATTCGTGTTTATCGGATATTATCAATGTATAAGTGTTAAAAAATAATACTGTTGGATTGTATACAGATCATATTACTATATAGTTAGCACAAAATTGGATAGACATAACATATTATGTATTCTATTAATATATATAATTATGGTTTGGTGTTTTTTATAGCTCACAAATGGGACAGGTAAAAAAACATTTTATTTCATGATCCAACAAAAATACTATTCTAATATACTATTTCAAGGGGTAAATAAAAAATCAATAACCAAAGTGTAACGGATATTAGTACTAGAAATCGCAGAATCAAATAAAAAACACAAAATACATGAATTCCATGAGAACATTTTAGAATTATACTTTGCAGCCACGAAAATGAGACATTATTATAATTCTAGTATTAATAATTAGTTGATTAATACCAGCGCATGAAAAACTTGTAAATAGTTTTATTATGCCAATTGCATTCATTTGCATTCATTTTCTAACAGCACTAATAAATGCGCCCACATAAGATAAACAACATTAAAAACTATTTTTTTAAATTAATTTGTCAGATTTAAAGAAGTAGAGAATTATTTTGTTAATTTTATGAAATCCAGATATTAAACTGCAAACATTTTTTTAATAATGAAGGAAAATTGGGGGGCATTGTTAATGATACTGATAATCCATTTAACACAAAATATAAATCTTCATCAATAGTCTGAGTAGGATGCACTCTAAGTCATTTAATTTTGTAGGAATTTTTCTAAGATGTATTTTTTCAAAAGTAGTATAGAAGGCTGAACTCTAGATCCCTCTGCCTAGTATGCACTCTAGAGCCCCCCCCGCATAGTATCAGTTAGAACTCAGCATAGTATCCGGCCGAGGTGCTAATACCCGACATGTCCCGGACCAGGACTATAGACAGCTCCCCTAAGCGGGGCCGGACTGAAGGACCTAGCTCCGCCGGCCCCCCGCTGCTGCTGCTGTTGCTGCCAAATATCCGATCGTCCCAGAGAGTGGCTTCTGCTCAGCGGATAGCGCAGATGGCCGGCGCCCACCAAGGAGGCGTGGTGCAGCGGTCCTCGCGATGGGGGCAGCTCCTCACTGCGTTGGCGGTAGAGGGAGGGGAAGGGGAGGGGACTGTCGCTCGAGCGGACCGCGTAGTTGACACCGAACTGTTGGCATGGAGATTATGGACACCAATGGTGGGTTGGGGTTGGTTGCTGTGGGATGTTAGGTAAGTTAATATAAATGCTAATTTCAATAGTTCTGTAAGCGAAGATCATATTTCGGGATGACTCCTTAGTTGTATCTTTAATGATGAAGGTTTAGCATTTTAGAAAGTTTAATTTGAATATAGAAGCAGTTCATTTGAATTTAACTTCAAGGACCATCTTAAATTCAATGTATTAAAACAATTAGAAAAAGACAACATTGAATATATAAACAAATAAGAAACAAGTTTCTGTTATAATTTTAAACAACGAAGTAACTACTAAAAAGAGTAAGCAATAATTATTTAGTAAAAGTTATATCATTCCCGAATAATAATACAAATTTGAAAGGGAACCAATGATCTATGCCGCTATTTGCCGTGTAATAATAGAAATATATATGACAACAATTAGTGAAATTAAAATTTAGCAAAAGATCATATATTTAAATAATAAACCAATTATTTCGACTAAATATTATGTTAAAAAATCTAAATGTTATATTATATATTGTGTTGCTGTTTTGCATAACTAACGTATCTCATTTAAGACTATTTTAAGTAAATAACATTTTTATGATGAAAATATGTTAACGTAATATTATAAAAGCAAAATATCTTTTTATAAAAAGTAGCCAAATTGAGACTCGTCAGTTATGCAAAGCAGCGACGAATTATAAGAATAACAAAAATATAACATTATCAACACAAGATATATCTAACAATAGATTCTTTGAGATGAAATATTAATTTTTGCCACCAGCAGCTAGACAATAAAGTTTTGATACATATAAAAGATTCTGCCATTCAATAGATGAAACCGAAACATTCTTTTTAATAAACTATAAAAGAAATTCATCTTTGTATCAACTATTCACCAGCAGTCTAATTTCCCCATAAAAGAGGCATGGTTATTTCTTTAATTCGGAACAATTTGCCTCTAGTATCGCCATTTTAGGAAATTACGTCTAGACGTAAATTAATTTCCATTTTTCTGTTTCTTTTTCGAGAACTACTGTAGAGATAAATTTCAGATATTGTACGAATAATTTATTCATGGATCAGATGAGATATTACATTATTGCCACTTATAATCTAGATATGATTTCCCCTGCGTATCACATTATTCCCATTATTTCACTCACCTTATCGACAGTTACATAGAGAATTATTACGTTCATAGAATTAGAAAGAATATTGATAATCTGTGATTTTATTAATCGTATTGTAAACATTATTAACTGAAAACATAACTACATTTAGTAAGACTTTATGGACTTTGTTAGCCAAAAACTGTATACACATGTTTCAGTTAAATTCATTGAATTAAAACGAATTGAGGTGTATTATGGTTGTCGAATTGAATTTAACGAGTGAAGTGGGGAGAATTTTAATGGGATAGTAGTCTCAATATCCTACAAAACAGGAACAATATCAGCAATTTCATGAAATGAAATTAGAAAATCAAAATGCCATAAAAGATACAACAGAAGATTGAGATACGTTTACATGTCTAGACTGGTTTTAAATTATTTCCCGTTTGTCCGTTTCGTTTATAAAATTTATTCCTATTAGTGACTCCTATTACTGACTATAACCAATTGAACTTTCTGTTCCTTATAATATATGGCTAGAGTAAATATTTATTATATAACAGCTAATAACTATATTTTTGTAGAAAATATATTGTGAAGAATGTATTCTACATTCTAATTATCGGCATGGAAGAAATACAGAATAAATGTATTTCCCTCGTTGTGCCTTTAGAAAAGGGTTACATTAAATGTCAAGCAATAACAGTTAATAACTGAATTTAAGAAATTTATTATAATCGATTATTTTCAAGCTATTAATTGTCATTCGACATTGATTTATAATTTTGAAAAAAAATGAATTTGAATAATAAGACACTTTCAAATAAATAGATAATAATAATGTTTTAATGACTATAAATTACATATTATAACATAATATATATATTGAAATGAAATTCAAGAGTTTTCAAGGGTTACCAATGGATAAAGCAAACTTTAAAAATATTTAGAAGTTCCCAAGAACATGCGTGGAAATCTTAAATTCAATATTCAATTGCTCAAAGCATGCTCAAAGCTCAGACAAACTCAATCGCTCAATATAAATTCCCCATGACTTATTCGACATTCTCCAGAACTGCAGCACGCAGGGTTGCCACCGTAAATAACAAACCAAAAAACATAGTACATACAACAATACAAGGACACAAAAGAATAGAACATATTGTAATTATACATTCTTTTTAACATTAATGGGAATTTTAATTAATTTTAAATACCACGATTGAACTTGCGATACAAACTGTTTCAAACGAAAAGCAAAATATAAAACAAATAAACCAGGCATGGGAAACACAAATAAATTGAGTGTGATAAAATTATTGCAATGCGTCAGTTTAATATAATGTTAACCTCTGATAATTATAAAGCATATAGTGACGACTAGATATTTAGAGTCTAATCATATATTATTACCACCGGTGGTAAGATGGTCCAGCCACCCGGCCAGCCAGCCAGCCACCGTACCTTGGTGTTGCAGATGAAGCTGTTGGTGACGAGCCGTGTGAGCTGGGCCATCACCCCCTTGACCAGCCCAATGGCCCGGTCCACCTTGGCGAAGGTGGCGGTGGGGCCCACACAGGGCAGGTGGAGACAGGAGGAGAGCTGGTTGAGCAGGAGGGGGATCGTCTCCAGCTGGGCCGCCAACTCTGAGCGGAGTCGTCCTGTGGGGATCTGACAGAAAGGGGTGTGGGGGGGGGGGGAGGATTAGCATTACACACTAGTCTACAAATGAGAGATTAACAAAGCGCCTATCAATTATTAACTAACTTTATTTTCCATAATTTTGAGTTCTCTGTGGGAAGCACTCAAGTATGTAGGATAGAGGCTTCAGAAAGGTGAGAAATAGTATATATTAATCAATAAATATAAATTTTCTCGTCTTGTACATATCTTGTCTGCAAGTCTTTATCAACAGAAAATATAAACACAAAAAACGTAATTGAAACACTGATTACTTCAAATTGTGTTGAAAATTTGTCTATTTCTTATTTTTGATACCATTCAAGGATGTGTTGTAAATAAAATGACTTGAAAAATATCAAACTAGTTGTTGATCATATTTTATTACAGATCATTATCTATTTTAACATATATGTTAAAATAGATAATAACTTTAAAAATGCGTACAAGGTGGACGCGGGAATTACAGTGGGTGTGTTTATGCATACATTTTATCATACTACTCAGATCATTACATCAGTAGTATATAATAAAAAATCACAATTAAATAATATAAATACGTATTATAGTATAAATTTAAAAAATATATATATTAACCATATATTTGTGAAGAGGACTACTTAAATGAGGAACGTGATTGTGGGAATAAAACAGCGGCTCCAGGGGCTATATTAAGTTGCAATAAACATTAATAGTGTAAATTGCGTTAACAGAAAATGTTAAGTTTTAAATGATAATATAATAATATTATATGGTCTGTTATTTATTTAATACTAAACCTTGTTTTTTAAAATTAAATACGAGCCGATTAGCAAGAGGAGGAGTTATAATATAAGCCTTATGGTATCTGTATCACATTTACAATGGTGAATTTGTACGGTGAATCACAAAACATATAATATATTCTAATAGCCAGTCTTAATTGTCAAGTAAGAAAACCTATAATAAGGAGTAGTCCTAATTAAAGACAAATGTCGGACACCGCGCGTCATCATCCTGTTCTTAATAAGAATGCATTGACGCGTCCACTAAAATCATTTGCTTATCATCCAATGAAATATAAAAAATAAGTGGTTTACCGGCTGCATAGTTTTAGATATTCATTGTGAAGATGATAAAGAAAGTTTAACTATCGTCATAATTATTGAGAATAAGTTACCGTAAATTAACAAAATGTATTTCTGGCAGGTGTCATAGAAATTATTCATAATTCTCAAATATTAGTGTTTTTTCCATTTCTGAATGTCCAAATGAAATATGCCATGAGCTATCACATCAAATGGATCTCAGTTTCAAGGATTCTTAGGGTGAGGTAGGGAGGAGGGGAGTTAGATAGTGAAAAAAACAAATTCGGCGAAATTTGATTAGCTAACAGCAATTTATTATAATTTGGAGATGAACATTCAGAGAATTCTGTTTTGTCAACTTACGAATGGAAGAACTTTTCAGTTTATCGAATGCCACGTTTTCAATAATTTGTAGGTTACGATTGTAAAAATTAATTATGATTGTAAAAATATTGATATATGAAGAAAATAGTAACCAGTGAAGTTGACATTTTAGTAAAAATGTGTCTAAAAGGTTTATCATAAATCATATTAAAAAATAAGTAAAACAAAATAAAATATTTAAAAGAATAACAAACAAAAAAATTATTTTAATATAAAGTTCTATAAGTTATGAAAATAATTATTACATAATATTATCATTCACGCGTTCGTTCTTCGTTCGAACAAAAAGAGAAATTAACGCAGAAAATGTAGCCAACGAAAAGGTAGTATAATAGAAACGAATTAATTTGTTAATTAAAGTCTATTTTGCTTCTTATTTAAAAAAATATATTCTTAAGACAATATATTTATAGACTTGTATCCTTCTGGATTTACCGAATCATTATAGTTAGATAAAGTGAAAAATAATTGGCGACAAAAATGACTAAATTGACTAAATGACTACATTCTAAAAAGCTACGGGATAAGCTAATACGTTAAGTTTTACCATCATACAAGGTATACTATTTAACTGCTGAACTAATAATACTTGTAATGAATTAAATACATTTTAATACAAAACAATATCTCTGAAATATTACTAGAATTTTTAAACTGAAAATTCGTTTTAAAATAGTCAAAATATACTTCAAAAAATCATATTCTACTCCTCAGCATGCATTGCCTCTACTATCTCAACAATTGGTCGAGATGTTAATGAATGTATCGTAGTTTATGATCATGTCGGCGAAAGTCAGATGCACCTAATGTTACCGACTCACTCTGGTGGCGAAGTCCTGCAGAGTCAGGTGCAGTTTCACCCCCTGACCAGTGAACAGTTGACCTTGAAAGAAGAGGTCCTGCGTGGTTTTGATTGGTCCCTCACCCCTCGTGAAGAGGTACATACCGTAGGACAGGTCTGGAACATCGGGAGGGTCACGGTTAGCTTCTTACATATTATATGTAGGATATTATCGATTAGCGAAGTTTAGATCATGGAATACATTTTTTCAATCGACGATTTGTACATAATATAGTTAACCATAAAAAATTATAATTTTTATTCATAGAAGCTCCTAATAAAGTTAAGTGTGAAATAAATAGATTTTAAAAGAGTTAACAAAGAGAATCGCCTTGGTTTGCCCCATTTCATATCCATTCACTGTAATTATAATAAAGTTAGAGTTCACATAGTAAAATATGAACCATTAGTAGATAACATATTATTAAAGATCTTTATACTGAAGCTTTTCATTTAAATTTTAAAACATCAAAATAGATTTAAATTCAAGTTAAATCAATATTTGTTGATGTTATCGATTTTAAGATATTATATTTAGTGATATTAGGGTAATTATGGATCCTTTTAAAGCCAATGAACGCGCGAATATAATGCAAACAGCCTTTTATAAACTACTTGTCCAAATATCAACCAAACACAAATAATCTTATACCTATTATGTTATCCTGACAAAATAATAGTCTATGAATAACCAATGACTTCTTGACTCACGTGTGATAATAACTATCACACAAGAGAGTGTAACATCAATCAGATTAAATGACTGAAGAGAATGAGTATATTAATCACATCTAACTATCTTCATATTCGACACACGCAGAGTGTATTTTAATATAGATTCAGCAAGAACATATTTTCTATCCTCATAATTAAAATTCTGAAAATGTGTCATACGCTTGCGATATAACTCGTATAGAACTGAAATTAAAATTCGCGTCGAATATAGGAATTGGCAACAATATAATATGTTCAGATGTATAAAGCTACATATTTTATAAAACAAAAACAAACAGTTTATTAAACAAGACATGCGACTTACTTCTAAATCATGTACATTATTTTTTTATGATTATATTATTTGATAGAAGTCATTTTTATAAGCTTTTCAAAGTGACATCCTTTAATTTTTTTAAAAAAGATTGTCACAGATAACTCTTGAAACTGTACAGCTACCAATGTTGTAGAAAAATTAAGAAAAATATGCTGATGTACCCTTTTTAAGAGGTCATACATTTTCATAGAGGGCTGGATGCGCAAACAAAAATGTTTATAGATCATCAGTTTTTCAAATAATTTGTTATTTTATCAGACCTCTAAAAATGCTGTCAATGATATCTTGATTATGATGTGTAAAACATGCAGGACATTTACAAATTGACAAAATTAACAAAAACTTTTAAAATAAATCCATGACTTCTTCAGGCCAAGAATTCAAAAATCTATTTTATAACATTTCGAGATATTCCAGCGTCACTATAACAAATGACTCAGATCGTTTCCTAATAGTAAAACTGATCTAAACTGGTCTGGTCTGGTTTCCATAGCAACAACAACAACAACAACAACAAAAAACAAGACAGTCAGGAAGGAGTGAGGCTGCGCGGTACTCACTGGACATGATCTTGGCGCGACGCACGATGTCATTGTTAGGCTCCTGCCAGCGGTCCGCCTCCAGCTCCATCTCACTCGTCGCCAGCCTCACTTCCAGTCCCAGCTGGGCCATGCGGGCCTCGTTCTGTGCCACGAGGGAGAGAGAGTGTGTGTGTGAGAGAGAGAGAGAGAGTGAGAGTGGGAGAGAGAGAGAGAGTGAGAGAGAGAGAAGAGAGAGAATGGGTTGAACCACGGACTTCTTAATAATCAGCATTGAGTCGATAGCATGTACCGATTAGAGGCATTGTCGCTTTTGTGTTTTATCGCTGCCTATTCCAGAATGTATTGATGCAAAGCCGTTTTGAGTGGATGCCACTTTTCCCCAAAGAACTTCTATAAATGACATTAGGTACTTTGCTTTCCTTACACCCACCAGAAGTTAGTTTTGTTCATAATTTATAAATAATAGCGATCTTGTGTTTCAGTTGGATTTGATCAATTGTTGTATTGTGTATTGAATGATTTAAAGATAATAATTTATTTAAAAAAAACGAATTTATAATTCATTACATATAATTAGCTAAAGTTTTAGAATCTGTAAGAATTCTGTGTTTAATAAAAACTACTGAATTAATTTTTCATTAATTATATCGGGCAGAATTTACTTTTTTTAAATATATGTAATTATTAAGATTGAATTTATGGGATTGCTTTTATAATATTACCTAAATTATGCAGATTGCCACATAAATAAATCATATATTTTAATTACCATATAAAATACTATCCTATTAATAAAACCAAAATAAACATTATCATATATTCTGAAGTAAACTAATCATATATCAAAATCCCCCCAAAATATAATAGCTATAACAGTTATGAGGTTATTTCCTTCATAAAAACCATTTATCCGAGGTCACGAACTTTTCTTTCTCAAAAATTCATAATCTCGTGAGTCAATTTTCAATTTTCCAAGTCTTCAATATTATATAAATCTACTAATACTCAAGTGCTTGAATATATACCAAGGAGCGCTTGCCCAGATTACAATTCCCTTGAATATCAGAATTATGCATCACTGTGAGCTATAGCTATCTACATAATGGAGAACTGCCGCCGGTCACAATTGACTCTTGTTGTCCCACTTTAAAGATTAGTTGATGTCTTCAATTTATCTCTTCATGATCGCTCTTTGATAATTATAGTTACCCACTCAAAATTAATTGCTACCAGCTTAAGTGCTTAATTTGGCGACAAGCAAGCTATATAATATACATATTATATAAACAGCTCCTAACTGTTTAATAAAGCCGCGTTCATCATTTATATATAGGTAGTCTGTTAACGGAAATATTAAATTATCTTAATCTGACTATTATATTCTTCAGATGTCCCGTATTCATGCCCCTTCAGTAGGTCTGTCGGTGAATAAGATACAGTAGACGCTGACCATGTTCCGAGATCTAATTATATGAAATATTTATTATAATTAAAAGTACCCCCATCACATCACATATTAGCATCATGGAACAGAATCATGTCATATCTTGTTGAATCCGTTTGTTTATCTGCCAACATTCTACACGGCAGCTGGGTAATGGATGCTTTGATGATTATTATTTCTTGTTTGACAAAATAGAAAATAGAAAATATGTAGAGAGAGAGAGAGAGACAGGGAAATATTATAAGTACAAAAATACAGAGATATCTGAAGCAAAATAGAGGAGTCCTTGGTATATAACGCGATAACATACAAAAGCTGTGCAATGAATAATAAAACAATAAATGCAACAATTGGAAATTCATAAAAACATAATCTATATAGGTGGTATAACCAGGACGCAATTATGTATAATTCCCCAAAGAAAAGGCGACTAAGCCAAATGCCACTAAAATGAAAGAAATAGGCGAAAATAACGTAAATGTAAACAATAATTACGAGAACAGCACACTAGATAGAGTCGATAAACAGACGGAATCACAATTAGTGAAGTCCGTCCTCAACCTGATTCCACAGTTTGACTGACATTGTTGATCACGAAATATATATTCTATTCTACAGTATATCCTCTATAGCTGCGGTTCCGCTGCAGCTGCAGTTCCACTTCAGGTTCTGACGAGGATTGTACTTTTCTCGATGATGTCATTAGCCACAATCCCCTCACGCTCCGCTCCCTATATATCTTCTTGCTAGCGTCATTTAAGTGGAAGCGGGACTGACTATACCGTACCATACTCATTAGTTAATTGGAATCAGTTGGCATTTGGTAATTATTTTTTTTATAATACTCGACTAGATGAGCAACAGCTGTGTCATTTTGGATTTGAGATTCAATATAAAAATAAGAGTTGGCCACTCTAATTATAATATGGTAAGATACAATATAATGTAGATGTAAGAAATCGTGAAAATAATGAACTCTCTCTTAATATCTGTCATTTAAAAAAAATATTATTTAGTTAAAGCATAAGCTGAACAATGGTATAATTCAAAATAATACTTTATACACAATAAAATGAGGCGGGGTTCCTACGCATTTTAAAGCACTAAATTCGCGACTTTTTCAGACATTGTATTATGTACCATTTCCAGCAACAACAAAACAGAAGAAAAATACATAAATATCTTGTGTTGATGAATTGTGAAAAATTCATGAATCCAAATTTTTTAAGAAGTCCACTTTTGCAGACTTTTCCAGACTACGCAAGAGCCTTATGTAATAGTTATCAACAATGTCCAGATTATCGATTTTATAATATAAAACCTAGTCTTATATATATAGGAGCATATATATAACATACTAAATAAGCATTGGCTTACATATATTATTACGAAATATCAACTAATAAAGCCTACGACCTTATTGGAAATTAAAAAATTCAGAGTATAAATTGGACAATTTGTGACTATTTAATTTGTAACCATTTGTATTTAATAATATTGAACAAATATTATCCAACAATTATAATCACGGTAAATTCAGTCTATACTAAACCATCAATACATATTATATGGTCAAGCTACCATTATACGCTAAAGACATGTTGTTTCAGAAATGCAAACTATTGTATGAGTGAATTTAAGCCATTTCCGCGTTATTTTTAGAGAAAAAATATATGAAAAAAAAATTGGGAATACTAAAAAAGTAAAACGATATTTAAGGTTGCTACAATGTATGTATAATCAGCCATGTATTGTGTTGGAAAAACAAAAAAAGTTTGAACCATGTCCAAGAAAAGTCCAACAATTTGTAAAAACACTATAATACGATAGTTTGCATTTCCAACGTCGATATTATATCTAAAATACATCTAGATAATATTATAATGTAGAGTATTGTCACATTTATCACAATAAGCTTATTATATTATAAAATAAACAACAGAATTAGCTATCTGCAAAATGAACCAAAATGAAAAGATGTGTTTTTATGGAATCTTAAATGTGATGTTTTCAAAAAATTCACTTCGAAATATTATACCGCTTGCGCTGCATTTTAAACATTTAAGCTAATCTAAGTTTAGTTCAATTCCATTCTTTTAAGAAATATTGTTATTAATGTCACAATAGTAATTGAAATATTTCATGTTTCACCGTGATTCTATAAAAAAAAAATTCTCTCACTCACTGCAACAAGCAGTCCAATAAAACAAGTTATCGAAATTAGACGCTAATGAGATCTAAAATGGAGTAGAATGGAATACAATATATATATATCAGATTATGTCACTATATATATAATCTCTTAATCTTAATTAAATAATAAATACTTATTATAATATTTGTGCTGAACTGAATATTATTTTTATACATTATTACGAAATTCTAGTTAACAATGGGTTGAAAAGGATTTAAACAATATTTTAATAAAAAAAAACTGTATGATACAAAATATAACATAAATTATAATATTCGTTGTTGCCTTGTTGTATTTAATATACTGTGATCAATTCACAGCCATATCAACAAAATGTAAAATATCCGTTTTTGTACTACTATACCGAATAAAATTGATTCAACCGATACAGATAAAAGAAACCGTTTACAAGCGTACGCAATGTAATAACCTCCACAGATGCAATTATACCTCCGAGTATGATATGCACAAGACAACTTATATATATTATAATTGCACCAATACCCCCCCAGAATAAATAATTGGCCACTTTTCCATATATATGATATCACAAACTGGAAACTGGATCCACAGTGAGTGATCCGTGAAACAGGCATAAATCCAATCAATAGTCTGCTTGACAAGAAGGAAATTGGATCTAATGTCATACACAGTAATTATAAATATCTAACAACACTATATTCACACAAGGGTAAAACCGAGAGTATTGGTTACACAAACACTTCACCCGCCCCGCCCCGTTGGGCATCCTAGAAGCTCCCCCCTCTCTCCCTCCAGCTCTAGCGGTAGAATACATTATTCATGCCAAAGTATTTGGATCATATTATTATATATTTGCGGATTATACTTTTTTACATCGGCCAAGAATTTGACAACAGCAATTATTATTTTCATATTTTCTCGATAAATTCAGCCCGCGGTACGAGAGAGAGGAAACACGTGTGTCGAGCTTTGAATAACAACACAGAAACAGGCAACGTTTTGGTCAGAGGTTTTTTCCCCATTCTTTCTGGGGCCATAATATCACTGTTAGAATGCTAAAAATTGTTTTATTTATAAGAATATATTATTAATAAAGAATGTATTGATTCCGGGTTCACTGTTGACAGCTCCAGGACGCCTTGCGTAATATTCAACCGACTTAATTCAAATGAAAAAAGTTTTGAGGCAGCAATTTAGAAAGTAGTAATTAAAAATCGTAAACACAGTCGACAAAATAAGCTAAATATCGAAAACTATAATTATTGAAATGCCGTCAAAGAAATGCTAGCCTTTGAGATTTTCTTACTAACATGATAAATTAGATTTATGATATTCCTGGAGTGACTCCGAAATTCCTTTGAATCATCTTTTTTCTGTCTAAATTGCGTTTTTTTAATTCTCTGTTGCTAAGAGCAATATTTTCCTTCTATATACACAAAAACAGGGTGTCCTCGCTATTATCACAATCGAATTCCTGGTTTTCCCGGGCTAATTATTGTCATTTTCCCGGTTTTTCTCCACTAAAACTAGCAAAAAATTTACCTAATGACAGCTCAGCAAGCCAGGGTTGCTTAATTCCCTGCAGTAATAATGGCTGTGCTTAGCGTAAAAGAAGTAAATAATAGTATAATACACGATTACGCAGCAAAAAAGCAATGTTATAGTTGAAAATGGAAAAAGTCACATTTATAATAAGGTAGTGTAAGACTGGGCAAGTACCAGCAGATAATTAAAAAAATACACAACAGAAATATTAAGACCAATTCCCGGTTTTCATTCTGTAAATAGCTAAATTCCTGTTTTTTCTTTGAATTCGCCAAATTTCAGGTTTTCCTGATGGCTTAAGTATTTTCCAGGTTTTTTCCGGCCGCGGACACCCTGTAAAAATAGTCGTGTGCAAGAAATAAAGAAGCCTAAATGATAATAATAATCTAGTGGATTTCTGTCTCATGTTCTTTCAACCTCACGGTCTCCAGTGCACAACCAAATGAACCCACACAGACCACGAAAATCGCCAGAATCCCCCCCTTTCTACACCGTCCAGGTTGCAACTCAGCTCACCCCAATTGGTGGATGATGTCGGGTGGTCATGGCAGCCGCCTGCTGACGTAGGCGCCACTCTCTGACGTCATTGTAGAGTCCGGCCAGATCGATGAGCAGGGCGATCCAGGCGTTGGTGAAGACGTCGAAGCTCTCGAGTGCGTGCCGACTCTCGGGTATGGTGACCAGGACTCTGCCCGAGAGGACTACCTGCGGGACAGAGAGAGAAAGAGAGAGAGAGAGAGATAGAGGGAGTACATGAAGAGAGGTGAAAGAATCGATTAATCGAATATGAGAAAATGAAAAAACAAAAAGTAGAAGAGGTAAGTAGAAAATGGTAATAAAGAGAAAGGAAGCTTAAGACCACCAAGCGCGACGCGACGAAACACAAAGGAACGCCGCGTGGCAAAAAAAACGGTTTTCACTAAGCGCGACGCAACACGACAAAATACCATTTGCTTTTATGGCTCTATAGAGATATGTCTATCATTCTATATAAACAGACCACGCACTGTATCTGTTTAACCACTTCAGCCCGCGGTGTCACGTGTAGATTGGGGAGATAAGCATGCAGGTAGCTATTGTTTGTTCACGTATGTGTTACTGAGGTGCCCTCTCTCACTCTTCCCAGTATGTGCAGGAACGTGTGTGTATGAATGATGTCTCATCAGTTATTAAAGTGTTTATATTTAAATATTTGTTTCGTCGCGTCGCGTCGCGCTAGGTGGAAACATGCTCATTGAAATGAGTATGAGATGAGAAATGGAAAGTGTGTAAAAGAATGTAGGATGGAGAGAGAGAGAGAGAGAAAGCTAAAAAAATATAGTGAGGATTATAGTAAAGAATAAACGATGAATAGTTACAAACGATATCAAGTATGACTTAATAACCGCCATTTGAGACGAATAGTGAAACTAAATACTTAGAAAAAAATATATTCCTAACGGAGATTAAAAAGTGGTTCGATTTAGTAGTTACTGAAATAAAATAAGTTCTTAATACGTCCTTGGTTTACTAAGATTGTTCTTACAGTTAGTTCCAGTTTTCAAATCGACTGTTTCAATTCTTAATTAAAAAATAATTGACTCATATACGGCTAATTAATGGTGATACCAGTAGCAATAACAACATATCCGACGAACCTTTCATAAATAAATATTTATAAGAACTACATCAAGATGATAGAATTAACTAGATTCAATGTAATTGAATATTTCTTTTTTCATATGAACAGTAATACAGATAAAAAATGTCGCTTGTTATGGTAATTAAAAATCCATCAGTGATGTAAACATATTTTTAATGTACGTAAAATTTCAGTATAAATCAGACAGGTAAACACAAGATGTAAAGTATATGAATATTTGAATATTAAAATTTTACATATTTAGAATAAATACTTATTGTTATTTAATTTAAATAAAAATAATGATTAGGATGTGTTGTGTTATAGAAATGATTCCATGTTTCCCCTGCTTCCCCGAGGCACGGGAAAAACCTTGTAATAGATTTTCAACGTTAAATATTCAAGTCTGTACAACCAACCATGCGCTAATATTGATGTATAACAAGGATGAAATTCACCGACATAATGTTGTAATTAAAAATGTTCAAGAAAATACACTTTTCCGATGAATAGAGCATTTTAAATAATATCTTACGTAACGCAATTATATAATAATAATTATGATGTCAATAAGACGCGATTCCTTTACAATAATTGAATTTTACCAAATTAAATATCCTTTATAGCATGAATACTTTACGATGATTCGGCAACCAGTAGGTCACTGGTTTGGTAACAGTTAGAAAGTCTTTAGTGGCATAAGTTTTTCTACACAAATATTCGTAAAGTATTTTTAAAGTATTAGAAAAAGCGAGAAAAAAATCACTTGAGGCTATACGTACTAGCACTGATAATATCGTTACCGACTTCTGCAGTTTCTGCAACAATTCCACATTATAACGTGTTAATAACAGTTACCAAGGTAGCCGGTTCGTTTAACTGTAATGTCACCACCTTTCTAAGACGTTAGTTTAGTATACCAGTATAATAATTCAGAATGTAAGTATCACTTATAATTGTATGCAGTCATAATTTACTATATTAAATAAATAAAATGAATAAGTAAATAAAAAGATAAAGAAAAAAACATAAAACTTTTAAAATAACAAAAACGATACAAAAAATATTCATAGAGTAAGACAATATGTGTAAAAATTATTTACAGAACAATTCAAGCAAATTTCCTTCCGGGACATTTTAGAGGAATTTTTGAGTGTGTTGAAAACGAAGTCATCAGATTTGCAAAGTTATAGGTAGGCCTACTGTACAGTTTTAGCTAAAATGGAGAGATAATATTAAGACGTAAAAGTTTTGTGAAAACACAACATTTCGAGACATTTTAGAAATTAAAGATATAAATAATAAAATCAGATAGAGTTAATATAATATTATAAAATATTCATATAGGAACAATACAGTGCTAAAAACTATACAATAAATATGGGACATCATTTTGTTTCCAGAGAAATTCAGGACAATTTTAAAATTCAGGACCGCATGTAATTTTTCTTAATACGAGTAAAAAAGTAAGTTAAAATAAATTACAGATTCTATTTCATCAATTTTCACGGAGACTTTCAAGACCCTTTTCCTCCAGAGTAGACGACTCCCACAACTCGACTATCAATCAATCAATAACACCAAGACAACGGCAGCGCACAAAGCGTGTTGCCAACACTACTGCAGTCTCCATGACAACTCACCATGTCGGCGATGACGTGCACGTAGCCTTCTGTGAGGGCGCAGACCCCAGTTAGCTCCTCTGAGCAGCAGGTGTGGCGCAGGAACTTGCACACCTGCACCATGCCACAGGGGGGGGTGGGGGAGAAGAGGGGTTGAACCATAATATTGAAGAGAGAAAACTTACAAAATTATTTAAAAATTTTCCCAAAACAAAAGAAAGAAACTGTAACACAGTAACACAATGTCGCAAACTTTATATAATATTATCAATGTCACTTAAAAATTTGTTAATTTTACATAAAACAATTTAATAATAGTAACAAATGATCCTAACTTAACCAATCGACAAAAACATATTCATTATATCGAATGCGAATGTAAATATATCCTATTAATTAAATCCCTTAAGATGGGCGCAGCATTTATTTATTTGCACAAACGAAACGCACAAATTAAACCATAACGTTTGGTGTGCGGTATTTACACGGGGGTTTATACGGTAATTTAATTCGTCCATAATATCAACCATATTTAATATCTTGAAGCCAATATCGACCGATACAATCAGTGGTATATTATACACTATGAGGTCAGGAGGGAACTAGCCGTCACATTATGTCAGAATATATTTAAAAAAAGCAAGCCATAAAAGTTACGAATAATTAATCACCTGATTTTAGTATTAAATTCACAATCGAAGACCACGATATAGCAGTTAAGTAGTTTTGCACGCAGCCAGACAATTAGAAATCATCGAAATTGCGGGAAATAAGGTTGCGTGTATATTGTAGGTACGTGCATTAGTGTTGAGTTTAGACCAATGAACCAACGAAGAATACGCTTAACCCTTCGAACGTGGACATACTTTGTAGGGTTTGCTATGTGGAGGGGGAAAACCAAATTTCCTATTATCTGATTAAGCTGAAATTTGGTATACAGATACCTCCTAAAGACTAATTGTCGAGCGATTTTAATTTTCAAAAAAATTAATCGATTGGTATCATTTTTATGACCTGATTACGTCATAAACTCCA
>JAUZND010000942.1:0-13800 GCA_034780555.1 Coelogynopora nodosa | reverse complement strand
AAACATTTCTAAGTTACTTTATTCTATATTGTCCCTCCATCCTGTCTTTTTCTGTTCGTTGCTCACCCCTCTTTTTTAAAATTTTTTGTGTTATTATTCTTTTTATCTAAATTATCACCGATATGTTTGTGATTCTAATAAAGTTATTATTATTATTATTATTAAGCTATTGGTAGTATAAATGCTATTTAAGTATTATTTAAAATAGCTGCTTGCTTTAATAAATAATTTAATTATTCAAGTTATGTGTATATAATTTACGATGAACAAATTTTTTTGATTAATTTTGAAAGTTTTAGCTCCTAATATTATCGACAAGTATAAAAACCAAAGAAGTATAAAATAATTCAATAATAACATTATTTTTTCTGGTATGTAAAAATATTCGAAATTATATTTGTTATATTTTTAGTTAGATATAAAGTATTTTAGTCACTGAGTAAAAAAAATCAGAGTCATACATTATATAGTTCAATCAAAAACCTAATTTCTTTGAAAAAATAAATGCCTTACCCTCCCTCCACGTACGAAGGGTTAATGGGGCGCCCGCTACCGTTGTTCCTTTTAATAATTAATCAATGTATCATTGAATTTATCTAAGCATTGCATTCTACACTGTTAATAATAATTTGTTCAACAAAAAATATATAATGTTATTAAACGAAGTAATGTAAAATGTTAACATTTTCGTTCATTTACAAAGCCCTAAAACACTAAAATTGTCATAAGGATTCTGCACAGAGGTATAAAAGCATGAAACATGGCACAAAGCTTCCTGAGACTATTACCAATATTTTTTTTCAATTGACCTTTGTGACCTTAAACTTGACCTTTTGAACTTACCTGTTTAAACACACTATTTACTATACTTTAGGTCTATTTTTGTCAGATATTTTGCGTATAACTTTATAGTTGGACCCTTTAGGCAATTAATAAAAATCAATTACATCATACAAATTACTTGTCCTTGACCTTTGTGCTCTTTAGCACTTTGTTACAAGATCAATTTTCACTACACGGAATGATTGTTTATGAATTTGTTTTTCATAACTGGCTAAACATTCACTTATACTTATATTTAAAGCATATTCTATCGATTATTGTAGCTAAACTAAGCTACATTAAGAGAAATCTAAGAAATGGGAATGTTTAAAAGTGTGATGATAAGTAAATTGTAATTAACAATCAAACACGTATTCATTGATACAAAGCCATTTATTTAACAAATTATAACATATATAAGAATTATGTCATAAAAATGACTATTATGAGTACTTGATCTATGAACATAAAGAAATGACATGATGTAGTACTAATCAATGTCACGCTGAACGCATGATAATAAATCTAAAGCAACAATGTTGAATTATTAACGTGGTCAAATTCAAAATCAGTTTATCACAAGAGGTTGTAGAGAAGATATACAGGGTTAAGCCTGTCTCTTTGCATTTGCAGTGTATCTTGCATCCTTTCATGCGCCCACACTTAATGAATTCTCCGCATGCATCTGATGCCTCAGATAATGGTGGCCATTTTGGTTCATATCCTGCAGTAGTACGTTTTTAACAACTCAACGCACTTGAGTTAGGGTATTCTGGTAATTTTGTGGTACACTGGCCCAGACAAGTCCTGCTTGATAAACAGATCTCTTGATGTGCTGCAGAATTGCATCTACCGTACGCGGAAGCTTGTCCATTGATTTTGCCTATGTTACAAATATATCTTTTAGGGTTTCATTGACTTCTAAACATTAATTTGTTTAGTCATACATTATTACCATAAATATTTATATTTGTATAACATCCTCCTCTAGTATTTCAGCTTGTGGCTTTGAACATTTCAATATTTTTTCTGTAATCTCTGGATAGGAATTACTTTTCTTTTTGTTCCTGTGCCAAATACTACCATGTACAACTTTTCAAGTCATTTTCAAGATGCAGATGTTGCTATCACTACCACATCAGTATCCACTGTTTGGATCGATGCATTTTCATGATCTGTTTTAATGGCAGATGGTGTGCATGTAAAACAATTATTGTATCCGCCTCCACGTGACCAGATAACACTTTCGTTTGGCAGTTTATAGCCTGTTAGTTGCTCTGGTCTTCTATAACTTGGTATCATTCATGAGAGGAAGGTTAGTTTTAAACAGAGTGCCCTAAACACTTTTAAACAGAGTGTCCTAAACACTTTTAAACAGAGTGTCCTAAACACTTTTGTTTTTTCAACAAGACGATCATTCACAAAGTCTTAGAATAAATGTTCCCCTATTTCATGCACCTCTTTTACAACTCGTACCACAGTATCATCCATGATATGTTTGTTCGCAGAGATAACAGGTCTGATTAATCTTCCATGAAGGGGTTACCCATGTCTTCCAGAGTTGTAACGACCATTTCTACGTGTAGGCCACCCAGCATAATAAATAACTTAACTTCGTCCTATTCATCAGGCCAGTCCAACTGGGCTTGCGTGGCTAGTGCATAAATATACAATTATTCAATTGTCATAAAAGGTGTCTGATTTGGATTTTCACATTCAGTTGCAGTTTTTTTAAATCCATTGCTTGGCAGACCATAGCAGGATTCTAAGATTTTGCATTAAGTAGTGGCAGCATTTCTGTGTTAGTTTTACTTGAAACCTTCCCACTATTCTTTTCTGCATGATAAAGTGCCCAAGGTTTTAGCATGTCCTCTTTTCTCCATTTACTTTCTTCCCTCAAGGCTTTGTTGAACTCTATATATCAAGCAGGACATGCGTGGGACCAGTGTACCACAAAACAGCCAGAATACCCTGACCCATGTGCGTGGGGTTGGCAAAAACGTACTACTGCAGGATATTAACCAAACTGGACGACATTACCCGAGGTATCAGATGCATGCAAAGAATTCATTAAGTGTGGGTGCATGAAAGGATGCAAGAAACACTGCAAATGCAAAAAGGCAGGATTACCCTGTATATCTCATCTACAGTATAGCCTCCTTGACTGATTTTGAATTTTACCATGTTAATTATTCAACATTGTTGCTTTAGATCTAGTATCATGTGTTCAGCGTGACATTTATTTGTACTATAATATCATGTAATTTCTTTATATTCATAGATAAAGTAATCATGACAGTCATTTTATTCACAGAATTCTTATATATGTTATAATTTGTTAAATAAATGGCTTTGTATCAATGAATACGTGTTTGATTGTTAATTACAATATACTTATCATTACATTTTTAAATATTGCCATTTCTCAGATTTTCATTAATGAGTATTCATGTATTAAGTTTAGCTTCAATAAACAATAAATAATACTTTTATTAATAGTTTAAATATTTGTTTAGCCAGTAATGAAAACAGATTGCGAATATATTCACGAAACAATCATATCGTGTAGGGAAAATAGATAATGTAACGACTGTATTCAAAAACAGCAAGGTCAAAAGGGCCCTGAGGTCAAGGATAAGTACTCTGTATGACGTAATTGTTTTCTATCAATTACCCAAAGGGTCCAAATGTAAAGTTATACGAAAAATATTTGGCAAAATAGACCCAAAGTATAGTAAACATTGTGTCCACATAGGCAAAGTTCAAAAGCTCAAGGTCACAGAGGTCAAGGTCAACTTGGTCACTTGGAAAAAAATATTATTAATTATCTAAGGAAGTTTTGTGCATAGTTTCATGCTTTTATACCTATTTGCACAATCGTATGGCTTATGGGGTCCATTATTAATTATAATTTATTAAGACAACTTTGTAAAGTAGAATTTCGCAGCATATTAACCAAAATATGGGACATTTAAAAAGTATATATATATTGTATAGTGCGCAACAAATCAAGAACATTTACTCAGTATACTATGCGGGGAAGAAGGATCAGCTGGGATATGAAAATATATCGTATTTGCTATTTATTTTGAAAAATATTACTACACTTAAGAGATTGATTTCAGCATATTTTTCAAACATTGATATTTATTGAATTTTAAATATATAAATAATCTTTTGAGTGTTAGCCAAAAATGAAGTGCTGCAATTTGAATGAATGGTGTAGTGGTTAACATGTTCGACTGGCGCGAGGATGATCCGGGTTTGATTCCCCTTTAGAACTCGAATAATTTCTTATTTTTTTATTTATTTTATTAAATGTTGTTCGCCATTAATTTTGCTAACTAATTTTCATTAGAATCGAAAATTTTACTTTTTACTTAACTATACATGATACTTAATGGATGTCAAAAAATAGACATAAAAACAACAAAATAACAAGCTAAAATAAAATAGGTAGGCTACTATAAATTATTATTTTCAAAAAGATGATTTGTATGGTTAGGTATAACAGATTTATCTGCTTTTATTTCTTTATTTTATGAAATTTTATATGGTCACATAAATTTATTAAAAAATTATATTTCATATTTTTAAATTCACCAATATGTACGACATTTTCATTTTCAAAGATTTTGAATTATTTATAACTTAACTATGGAGATTTTGATTTAGACATATCTCCAGTAGACTATCGAAGTATAAATCTGAAACGATTTAAATATATTTACTGAATAAATACTTTCGATCCTCCTATAACTATTTATTTAATTGTTAAATAATGTGTATGTTACTTTCTGATATATCATGACGTTATTATAGTTATAATACATACATTTTTAATCTAATTTATTTGAAGCATTTGATTATGTTCCATGTTTTGATTATGCTCTATTTTATCAATTATTATTATTCGATTAATAGGGAGTCAGCGTTCAAAAAACATCACGATTATTTAAATAGTAAAGATAATGTCGTACCTGAAAGTGTTTTTATGTTTGTAGAGATTAACCACGCAGATAACACAATCGTGTGATTTAAAAAAAATCAAAATAATATAATTATAATTGTGAACATACACTTTATTTGATTATCATGTTTAACAGTTTGCCCGCATGCTTTTCTGTACTAATTTACATTGTTTTCACGATGTTTTTGACATTTCTTAATTATAGTAGTTATATGGCTGTGTTTTTTAAGGAAACTCTGTTGTAAGTTAATCATTTTATTTTGACAGAAAATTTGATGTGCCATAAGCGACTGTTTTGCTTTACCAAACTTAATTCATAAGAATAATGGCAAACGCTTCCACTCAGTCAATTCTGTTAGACATGTTAATCGTATATCATAGTGAATTTACGACGCCATGTGTCGTTACCAGTTATGATGTTTTGAGTTGTTAAAAATATAATTTATTATACATGACAATAAATTGAATATTTCTGTTAGTATTTTTTAACATTTTAATTTTATATATAAAAAATTGTTAAAATATATCGAAATAATTAAAGTTATCTTGGACGCGACATATTATTAAATATATTTTAATTAGAAAAGGTTGAATACTTATAATATGTTAATATTATTTTTTAATTTTCCTATGTATTTGCTTCTATACATGAACATTGTATATTGTACACAACTATTTTTGATTTTTTCTTACGTCTAAAACATACAGCCTTATTAAATGTATTCCTTTTTGACCGCATTATCTTATTTAACATAATTATTTAGAGAATATTAATAAGAATTTATAGAATAAATTTTTTAAATTCTAAAAACAAAAAATCTATGATATTAGGCGCTTCGTGCATTTTTTTAATTCCTATTATTCACTTTGTAATTAAAATAGTTGCTAATTTATAATGTTATTAAATGTTGACATACCGAAATGTACAAAAGAAGACTATATTTTTTTCACAACGTTAAAAATCATTGATTTACGTATTTGTGTGTCTATTTAAAAAAATTATAAACTGAGGAAAACAGTTGCAACTACTTCAATATACACATTTCATTTGGTTTTTAAATATTTTAGAACCAGTACGAATTATAAAATGTTTATAAATTTTAAATTATACAGACGTCTTTTTACCTTTTGCATAAATTAAACAGTCAACAGTCCCTAAACAGCCAACTATCAAGACCCGACGTTGATTGCCTTAAGTAGATTATTTTTTAAATTTTGCGACACCTTGATAACACCCAATAAACAAACTACACATAATCTTAATCTATATCGATATAACTTTCAGTTATGTAGCCTACTATTAATTTCGTAGACTTACTAATATTTTTTGTCTGCACTTACTATTTTACTTTTCTACATTATAGTAGTTTAACATTTTCCAGCTGTTATTTAAGGGAACAACTTCAACATTTTACTGACGGATATGTTGATCAATTGCAGTTAAAGTTGTTGTATTTTATTATGCTATTTTACGTGTTATATTTTACTGTTAGCCATGTTTCTTAACTCATAGGCGATTTGTCGAATAATAAATATGATATATGGTATTTTTTATTCTAATGACATACTATACTTAAATACCTTGTTATGTGGCACTCATTTTGTAAAAATATACTACCCAATCGTATGTGTGAAAATATGATATGCCATTAATAAATATATGTTATATTAAATAATGTATTCTTCATACTTATAACTTATAAAGATTTGCAACACAATTAAAAATAATTATTTGTTCTAAATATTCAATAAAATTTCAATTAAGTAAACATCAAATAACAATTAAAGCACAATTCGGATAACTACATGTTTACATTTATTTAAATATTTATCTTATTGTATAATAATTTATGCTTAGTATAATTATATAATATTATTATTTATGAATAATTGATAATGATTATCCACTAATTTATTATGACAAATATCTATGTCAACCATTGTATAATTGACTTACCTGGTTCGTGTTATAGATTGTTCAGTTACATCAAAAACGATAAAAATTAAAGCAAGTGTACTTTAGATATATAATAATAAAAATTGTATTATTCTGAAAGTTTTTCTTTAGCGTTTTAAAATGTATTCGATGTTTATTTAGCTTTTAAGATATATATTTATGTAGTTAAATGATGTGGTATATTTAAAACAGTTTTTCTCGTATTATAATACTTACGATTTTTTCAACAAGGAAAGCTGTTAACTTAAAGTTCAAGTTCTTGATTATTATACTATATATATATATATGTGTATAATATGAATCAATCTAATCCCAGTAGACGATAAAGAGAGCGTCAGCTGGTTATTTGAGGTAATTAGTATTATTTTTCAAGCTTGCTTTAAAGTGGCATCCACTTGTTATCTTCAGTTTTATTTCTAATTAAGATTACAAAATAGTCTATTTAGTATTGGCGACGTAAGCAGTATATTTTACATACTTGGCATGTTGGCATACTTGGTTGTTATATGCATGCAAGTTGTATATATTATTAAATGCAATATCTGTTTCTATATGCATATGACATTGAGTATGTTATTAATGGGTTTTATATTTATGATGCACACAACAATGAAATTAATACTCCATGTTCTATTTTAATGTATTTATATTATCTATTTGTATTTTCATTTTAAATTTACTATTTAAAAGTCTAAAAGACTATTAATAGTAATGCATTTTACTAATGCATTATTAATATTTTAATTAGTATCTTTAAATGCTATAACAAGTTTTACTTTATATTTGTCAATTGTATCACTTTTTTATTAAATGTTTTCTTAATTTAATTGGAATAAATACAACAAACACTAAATAAATTTAAAACATTTATGTGACGAACATGCATTATGTTCTAATGCAATTAAATTTAAATTTTAGTATTATATCTGATTAAATAAAATAATTTTATCGAATTTTAAATTTAAGATTTTATAAAGGTTAACATTTTGTTATATGTATAGTATATGTCGTTTGACTTTTAAAATTTAAAGAATCTATAGTGTTATTTGAGATTTTAGGATTTTATAATGTTTGTTTTATGATTTAAAATTTTTATTCGGATTAAACTTTAGAATTTTATCATATTTTGTGATTAAATTGTTTAGGATTTTATAAGGTTAAACTTTAGGATTTTCTGTATAAATTTTAGTATTTTATTTGGGTTACATTTTAGAATTTAAAGATTTTATGGAGTTAAACTTCAATAATTGATTTCGAGAGTGGTGTATACAAATTTAAGCTTTTTAAATTAACTGGTGATATCGAAGAAATACGGTCAATGTGGAAAACTCCCATTTAAATTAACCTGATCGGTCATTATATAACTACATTGTAATATACAAAAAAAATAACTTGATACTTGACTTAATCGGAATTGCCACTGAAGTCAAAAATTGATTATCATATGGCTGCAGTACGCTACATTTCAAAAATATATAATTATCGATTACCATTAATAGGATACCTCTCATCAATTTCTAACTAATACAGTCGAACTTGGTGACCTTGAATTAGTTGACCACAACCCTGATCTTGTTTAAATCAACATATAGGGAGTTATGGTAACTAAAAAAACAAATGTTTTAATCTGATTGACTGCAAATTTTCCCAAATTTTTGTCTTGAATATTTAAATTGATTTTACTCAATTGAAGGGGGAAGAAGTTATGACCTGGGGAAGGCTGAGTTTGATGACCTCGGAGTTAGAGGGTGTCATGATTTCGAGGGGGGGTGGGGGGTGAACGCCGTCCTTATTTTTACCCGATCAGTGTGCTGATCTTGTTTTACCACTTCTACACTGCCTGTGTTGACTTTTGAAATATATTTGTGCCACTAATTTGCTTGCGTTTATAGTGGACTACATACTTCTGGACCCCGATGAGCGTGATCGTCTCTTCATTGCATCTACTCCCCGTCCATTTCCTTTGAAAACTGTTAGGGCCCCAGTCCCCTGGCTAAATGAAATGGTGCAGACCAAGGAGTTTTGTTCTAACTGGGTATTTCTTACCAATCCTATTATGTTGGCTCTTCAAAAAATTTGGTGTGAGAAGTAAGTTTTCCTGATTAATTCATTAATGTTTCCTTTTTTGTATGATGCACAATTAATAAATCTAACAGCATGTAATTAATAGTAACTAAAAATATAATTATTCAATAGTTAAATTAATTATTATAAATATATGTCATTTTTAGTAATATGTTAAAGTTTTAATAATAATTAGTTCATTATAAGTAGCTACATATTATTATTTATAATATGTATTGCTAGTATTACACATTTATGGGAACTCTTTCAATATTTAACTGATCTTTAAAATATATATGACGTTATTTAATGATTAGTGCATAAAAATGTTCATATTATATTTTACTTTAGGGTCAGTTCGTATACGTTTGTTATAAGTTGTATACTTACAATATATAGAATAAATATATAATTAAACCTATAATTTATTAATGGAATTTCAACAATTTTATTATTTATACTGAAAATACGATTATATTGGGCTTCTAATAGTTACCGCATACGAATGTTTAAATGCTCAATTAAATGCTTATTGGAGGTTATTAACCTAGTTGGCTTAGTTATATGTGGAACGTTGGATGATTGCATGCTGTTCAAAAGCGTATATGTTTACATATAGTCTAAAATCGTTTATTTTGAATGATAATTATATATACATGCATATATATGATAAATATATTTTGATAAGCAGAATTTAATGTTAAACTCTTTAGCAATAAACTGCAGTCATTGATATCCTTTAGAACATATTATATTTAATATATTACACATAAATCCAATTGTCTTCCAATTTAAATATTAATTTTGGAGGCCAATTTATTTATTGTTTCTTACATGATTAATTGTAAAACATGTGTACTTTTCGACAAAAATAAATATCTATTCAACTAATATTTATAACAATTGCAAAGCTCAACATTGAATTATGTCCACAAACAATATGTTTTAAAATTTTGATAAAATTATGTATGGTTCTGATCATTAAACAATTTCTTTTTGCTATCTTTATGATAATATTTGAATATTTTCATTAAAACAAATTGCATTAGTGGAATGATAAAAATATATGCAAAATATCAACAATGTTCAATAGTGTATAGAAAACAGTTTTCAACCGATAATCTTTACCATTGTAAATACGTTGCTTAGCCATTTATGGACTAGATTACAGAACAACTATTAATTTTAATTAATGTAATAAAATGAATATGTTTTTATCTAAATATGTTATATAAATTGAGTAAAATATCAAAACCAAACACAGGTGCAATATCTTATAAAATTATATTTGTAATGTTTAATTTTACTTCTCCAAGTACTAGAGCGCTTTCGATCTTATTGGATCTCTTCATAAGTACGTACGTCGTTATATATTTACTTTAATCGTTGAAATAGCCTTTCATCTAAATTTAATTATTGAGCATTCCGCTACTTATTTCTTCAAAAAATTATAATCATAACTTTGTCAATCCTATATAATAATATATGAGTAATTTATATCTTTAACATGTGGTATTTTTTTTTCAAACAAAGATTTCATTCACATCTAATATTATAATTATTAAAATAGTGCATTCCGCATGAAGTTATGATTATAAATCTTTGAACAAATATGTAGAGGAATGATCATACATATATAATATAATTACGATGAACAGTTTTTGTTATAATTATTTAGCTAATTCAACAATTATCAAGTAAATACATAACTATACATATTGTACGTTTTACTGAAGAGATCCAATAGGATCGAAAGCGCTCTAGTACTTGGAGAAGTCAAATAAAATATTACAAATATAACGTTATAGTATTTTATATAATTTAGAAGTTCCATAAAAGGACAAAATAAAAAATAACAATAGTTTCAGTTTGCTTCAGCGCATTGTGCGAAAAACGATACAGACTAAATAATTTGAAAAATTCGGCATAATACATGTAACAGAGAGGTAATCTAAGTGAAACAATTAATCTTTGAGTATATAATGAGTATAAGAAATGTATATAAATATAAAATCTACAGAAATTAACTGACTTTTATGACCTGTTCTGTTTAATGTATTTGTCGAAAGTATCTATTCCATTGTCATTTAGAAATGAAGTATTTTCGGCATGCATAGTAAATATATAATTCATATCTACAAAAGCATTAATTAGTTTACCGTAATGTATATAAAGCGGTTTAAATATTGTATATCCTTAGAAATCACTGATTGCTTGATTTTGTTAATGACGTCAGAGAGGTTTCACATGACAATAAAATCACAAAAAATACTAAGTAAATAAAAAATAACTCTCTGCAAAATGAATTGCTATATAAGTAACTGTATATTATAATAACTGTATAATTATATATTACTGTATAATATATAATAGAATTATTTAACTGTATAATATATATAATATAATTACATATACCTGTTTAATTATATAACTGTATAATAAATATAATATAATTACATATTTTATCTGTTTAATTATATAACTGTATAATATATACTGTATATACTATATTACGATGTATAATTATATAACTAACACTTTACTATTATATTCATTAATACGGTGCAATGTAATTATTGTTCAGTTGACAAATACATTTTTAAAATATAGGTGAACTTGTAAGATCATAAACACCCATAAAATTTTATTTAAATGTATTTATACACAAAAAAGTGAGGTTTAAAGGAAGAGAAGACCAAGCAAAATAAATTTAGTGGTCCATAATATGTTTTATGGTATTGGTCATTTTTGTGTTTGAGTTTGTTCATGAGAATTGTTTGTATTGTTTGGGAATTAGAATAATGATTAAATTAGAATAATTAGTAATTAGAATAATATATATAATATGTTATAATATATTATATACTGCACGTCAATACATGTATACTATAATATACTTTATATACCAATATGCCTGAATTATAAAGTATAGTTTAAATGAATATCTAATTGACAAACATTTATGATATATCACAGTTATACGTTTTTAGAAAATGTCAGTTTATTAAAGTAATTTACTAAATTTTTTATAAAATATAAAAGCCTTAAATTTTTTCAACTGATGGAAAATATGTATAATAAACATTATAAGTTGTATTATAAGCTAATTGTGTGTAATATCTGATTATATATGTCTTACATATTATTGAAATTGTCCCCGATAATATATCCACTATGTTTTTTGCTTGTCCAATAAAAATATTTATTTTTAGGTTTATAAACCGTCGTTTGATTAATCTGGATGAATTTAATAATGGGAAAATGCCCCTCTCCCCGAATGATTTTGAAGCTCTTATTTGTAAACAATGCATGGATGCGAAATTTATTCTCCAAGACGAGTAAGACAAAACGCCCAATATACATACTAATTGTTATATATTTTTTTATTAAAAATGGATTTTGTTTCGTTATGCTAGACTCCCACAGGCACACCTACTATAGACCCTCTCAGACCCTTTCAGACATTTTAGGAGCCCCCACCTAATATTCTATTTAACTTTTATAAATATATTTTTATTACAGAATATTCACAATAATAATATGCTACTATTGTCGAACAGTAATTTGCCAGTTCATGATGAGTTCTATTTTATGTTAGGTGGATTCCCACATGTGCCAACAAAGTCATCGAAATGCGCCGAAAGTGGCTGCACTTTCTGCCGAAGACATCCAAAGACTCCCAAGCTCAAATCCGATCCTTCTTTGCAGGTATTTCGATGTTAATGTCGATTCAACTGAGAAGTATGATCACTAATTCTATGGAAGATTATTTACATATTTTTGAATCTCGGGGGGTGAGCAAGTTATTTAGTTGTTATTTATTATTGTGATTAGTATATATTGTCAAAAGTAAAAGTGTTTCCAATTTTGTTTAAGTAATTTAGTCAAAAGTAAAAAAGCGTATGTATTAATTAATGCGTTTAGTATATATTCAACTTTAAAAAATGGTTTCAATATTTTAAAGTAATATATTGAAATCTACAGAATCATATATTTTATTATATTTATGTTGATTAATAATTTCAAAAATTATTTCAATATTTTAATTGACAAATTGTGAACATCTTGGAACACGATTCACGAAATTATTTTAGAAAATACTGGTTATTTAAACCGTGTTTTTCGGCTAACTCTCATTGAGTAACTTCCGGGAACCACAAGGGAAGAGTTATGAGGAGATAATATATTTTTTAACAGACTTTCTTTCAACAACAATTATATTTTGACAATATAGTGACAATGTTGGGCAAAATATAATGTTTGAAGAAGTCGGATAAGATATATTAAAATATAGCTAATGTTTTACTCATCTTTAAAATCAATTGTATTGAATGTATCTTATACAGTGGCTGACCTTATAAAAAGTTAAAATAGTTTTTGTTTGTTTTCATATTGGCACTCCTTCATTCTGCTTATCCTAAATGAGAAGTGAATAAATGCAAGGTCATCAAATTAATATCATACGCATAAATACGTGCATAAAAGCTGTTTCAACTGTACGTTTTGTGTTAAGGCTATCAGATCACGTTGGGTAGGTACATTCGATAGTGCGGTCACTTATGTTAACTACCGTCGAACTGACAAGGGGAAAACACCATCGTAGGACTATCAAACATGTGAGGGGGGAGGTGTGAATTGAAAAAAAATGTGACATTGTATAATGTTTATGGTATCATCATTTCTCATTTCTTAACAACAAATAATTTCAATAAATATGTAATACGTTCAAATATTAATTAAGAAATGAATAATATTTCATTAAAATGTTAGCGATAACAAACGCTTTTGTTACAAAAATACTGTGCTTGTAGCATCTAATCCATGCATACTTTATATTTAAAAAAATAATATTTTTACTATAACAATGGTTTTTTGTAATTATTTTATTTTAAAGTGTATCCTCTGATTTGATTATCTAATCCTACGGCAGTGGGATTGTTAGCTCAATGTTCTAAAAATAGAACACAGCGTCAACCTACAGCAGGTA
>JAUZND010000941.1:0-13801 GCA_034780555.1 Coelogynopora nodosa | reverse complement strand
AGCGAGAGAGAGAGAGAGAGAGAGAGAGAGAGAGAGAGAGAGCGGGAGGGAGAGAGGGTGACTGATGAGAGAGAGAGAGAGAAAGAGAGAGAGAGAGAGAGAGAGAGAGAGAGGTCTCCAGCCAAGGACAACCAAAGCCATCACGCAATCAAGAACAGGTGGGGATGACTCTCAAGAAAAGACACCCAACTGCCAGGTAGACAGAACCACCACCAGAGAAGAACAAACCGACACCCTCAGAGAGAGAGAAGGGAGAGAGAGAGAGAGAAATTGTTGAAACAATATCCACTCAATGTCGCTAAAGCGATAGGCTACTCGCACCGCTCCACCATCAGACATGTTCTTAAATAATCTAATTTTCATCAAAATAAAAAATAATTCATTCTAGAACCTCGATTTAAATAAAGTAAGAGAAGAACCAGAGAAGAACAAACCGACACCCTCAGAGAGAGAGAGCGAGATGGAAGAGTAGAGAGTGTGAGAGATACTACATCATCCTATTATAGACGCCCATCAGCTGAATCTACATCATGTACTGTACTCACCTTATCATAAACTGCCGAATCTCCTTCAACCGCACCTTGTCCTCCGGCACCCACTCCTGCGTGGTGACTATACCCTCCACACCGCAACCACCACCACCGTCCAGCGACTCGTCCATACTATGGTCCATCTTCCCCCCGCCACGTCCGCCAGCTGAGGCCCGCTTGCGTGCCCGCTTCCTCAGGCCCGACCTCGCCGGGGTGTAGGGGGTGAAGTCGGGGTCGGAGTCGTCCTCACCGGAACCCACAGCCAGAGACATTTCCCCCCCGCCGCCACCTGCCGAGTGTTTGCCGCCGTTGGTGGTCATGTTGGAGTCGTGACTGCTAGTCAGAGAGGTTATCTCCAGGAGGTAGGTGTGGGTCAGTCCGTACAGGTCCTGAAAACATAATAATAGAAAAAATGTAAAATTATTCTACTAGTTACATACTACTCACCTCAACATACTACTACTCACATTCAACATTTACAAAATTCACAAAAATATGTCACCAATAAGGATAATTATGCAATTTATATTATAAAATATTATATAAAATAAGACAATTATATAAATTTGCATTTGATAAAAAAAAGTTTTGAAAAATACACATAAAAATTTTAACTGTGCATTTCAAATAATGTATCAACATAAATTAATATATCTACGTTAACTGATAATACCGATGATACTCTGTATTTAGTGATATTATTATTTGTAATATTGCGATTTATTTAATAAGTCTGATGGAAAAAACATCTGTATGAAGGTAGCTTTAACCAAATAGTTAACAAAAACAATAACACCCGCTTCCGGCCCCATTGAGGAAGATGAGATAAAGAAGTATACAAAGCAGTCCGTCTCACCAGCGGCTTCATGTCGACAACCTTCCTAATCTGCTGGTGATGCTGCCCATCACCCAGCACCAGCGGCTCCTTGATGTCATCCCAGCGCAAGCACTGCCACAACAGGCGCAGGTGGAGCGCCAGAGCGAAGCTCGAGCCCACAATACTCGCCACCCGGAAGCGCCAGGCGTAGGCCAGACTGCAGCGGGCGCTGGGGTAGATCCAGTTCACCTGGCACAGCCGCTTCTTCTCTACCTCGAAGCCGGGCAGGTCGGTGCGACCCGCGGAGGCTGTGATTACCTTGCGTAGGGTGGCCGGGTGCGGCCGGAACAGATTAAGGATCTGATTCGGGGAGAGGTATTGGAACATTGAATCTTGCCAACAGCGAATTCACAATAGTCAAGTAGATAAATAAGCAAAAATAAGTTTTTTAACTTAAGATTAATCTAAAAAGTTGCTATACGAACTGCTTCATCCGTTAAAAAGCTCATTAAATCTTTGCACATATTATATAAAATCATTTTCAGAACATTTAAATAAGCACAAACTAATAAATCAATATATCATATCTAAGTAACAGTGTATTTCTTACCCAGCCTGTTTCTAATATATAATTTCTAATTTATATAGGGCAATTTTTTTAATTATTCTTTAAAAAATTGCTCTATTTAAATTAGAATTACAAATATTAAATTAAATGGCTTACTTCAAAGAAATGCAAACTTTAAAATTTGAAACGTTCTCAAGATCTACAAAAATCAACATTTATTTAAACATTTAAATTTTGTAAACACATAATTTTTAAATAATTAATTTAAAATTTCAGCAACAGCAACAAACAACAGCTTAACGACAACAAATATTTCAAATCCTTTCTTACCCGGCTACGATCCGCCTTCTTCGCTATAAATCGGCTAACAGGCGGCAGTGGCATTTCCCCATCCACCTCTGCGAGGGGATCGGAGGGTTTGGCCGGCTTCTTGCGGTGAATCACCCGTACAGGGTCCCGTGTGGTGCGATTGGCTCGACTGATTTGCAGCTCGACAGTCATCGCTTCCTCGTCCAGGTCGCACATCTTGTCTTCCAGAATGGCGATCTATGATTGGACACAATGGGGGAGCGTGGGAGGAGCGATCGTAAAATTGGCTGCA
This sequence comes from Coelogynopora nodosa, assembly GCA_034780555.1. NCBI lineage: Eukaryota > Metazoa > Platyhelminthes > Proseriata > Coelogynoporidae > Coelogynopora > Coelogynopora nodosa. The sequence goes on along the minus strand of JAUZND010000941.1, from coordinate 11,285 downwards.
ACTAGAAACTAATGACATAAATAGGCAGTTTATAATAATCAATAAACATAAGTAGTTATTTTATGACATTAATCGATATTAAAACTTTGATATCAATTAAAATATATAAAAATCAATAAAAATTACTAAAACAAGTTGTTAATGATTATTTATTCAAATATTGACACCGTTTTTCAGTAAAAAAGATATATTAACACATACTACTTGCAAGTAGCATGCAATAAATCACAAAGAAAAGTAGTTAATTTTGAGCATGTTTGATGTACACTCATTTTCAAAATGTTTCCAAAAACACCAAGATAGACCCACCTGGCCCTTTAATCTCTCCATCTTGGCAAATATACCCGATCGATCGTCAATCCTAGACTGCGTCATCAGTCCAGCGGCCTTGAGCATCGATCGACGACTCTGTCCGGTATAGGCGCTATTGAGAGCGGCGATGCGACCCAGCTGCTCTTTCTTCGAGAAAGAATGATCGTGTGATCTTTGCGGTTGCTGCCGGGTACGAGCTTTACTCTCTCGACCGCTGTTGTTGAGGAATGTGTGTCGCTCCATCTCCCGGTTAACGTCTACCTCACCATTGTCTGTGGAAGACAGAGAGGGTATCTCTTGCTTGATGATCAATAAGTATTAAATATCATGTCAACTTTTAGAATTATTAATTGTATATATTAGAACAGCACATCGTCAAGGTACACGATTTACCTATAGTATTAAAATTCCCCAAAATTCAATTACATTTCAACAATTCCTCTTAAACTAGTGACGTATAAATGAATAAGAATGAAATTTATACAGACATTTAAAGATAGAACGGAGAGATAAGACAATTAGTGCAATTTGTTTGTTTATGCCCGATTATATTTAATTTATGCTGACCTAACATTTTAGTAATCTTATCTAGTACAAAATCAAAACCATTCACAGTCCATTTACATGTGAAATATGCATTAATAGAAATATTACCAAGATTGACTCCGTACGATATTATGTTTCCAAAGTGAATCCGATGCTGAATCTGTGGAAAAGGTTGTATACATCAGTTAAATTTTAATAACATAAAGTGTACTAAAACAATCGGCCGGCAAACTTGTATAAAATAAAATTTCCTATACTTTCTTTAACTTGAACAACAGAGCTATTTATTTAAAATAATTATACTATCGATTCTGCTCAACACCAGTCAGAAATCAACAACTGAACAAGAATCAATAATTATTTAATCAATAGACAGTCCACCCACCCTCTCTATCGCTAGTATAGCGCACACATCGCTTCCTCCCCTGACAGGCCGTACACCACTCGTGCCGCCGATCCTCGCCCAGCCGCTTGCGACACTTGCCCAGCCCTCGGCGTCCCCTCCGACCCCCCGTGCCCACTCCGGGGGTTCGTAGCCCCACACTACCGCTGCCAGCACCACGACGACGACGACTGCGGTAACCACTAGTCTGACTGGCTTGGTAGTCCTCATCGGTTTCCTCGTCGCCCTCCTCGGTCTCTTCTTCGTAGTCATCGTTCCGTTCGTCGGAGTCCTTGCTTTGCACGTCGAGATTGTCGAATGGCACTGGAGACAAATAATAACTTTGTATGAAAAAATTCATGCAATGACAATGTAGAAACAATATTTTGTTTTTTGCACAAATTAATCTAAACGAGTTATTTTCCGTATGTAGAGCATATAATACTCACAGAGATATCAGTAGTATGTAACAAATATTCAAATAACAGCTTTTTCACTAGCAATTTTCTAGTACAAACTAAGTAAAATTTCCTTTAATCAGCGAACACGTTTAGTGATCGCTTATTAATCTCTCTCAAAAATATTTAAATAAGTCGGACACTTTTCGTTTTATAATACTGTCAGAATCAACTAATATTAAGTATATAGGGAAGTAAATATCTCACAAATTGAATTACTATATATCGAAGACGTCTGTTCACTTAAATATTTTACAACATATGATAATCTACACTAAACAAACAGCAACACGATTTGACCGAACTCACCTTTGGAGCAAACAGAAGTGATGATATGCGAAGCCGAAGAGGGATCATTTTGCGATAACATCTTATTGGGCAAATGTGACGAGGATGGCGCCATCGACGCTATGGTGGAGTCCGTTGCTGGGGCGACACCCGCATTGGGATCAGACTGGGACCAGACAGGAACGAGACGATAGGTGCCGCCCCGCTTATCCTTCAACATGTGGTAGTTGTTGTTGGCAGCGGAGGTTGTCAACTGTCTCTGCTGTTGATCGTTGGGTGACGTCACCAGCTTGGTAGCGTTGGTGTTGCTAGGCGACCTACTGGTGGTAGTGTTTTTGTTGGTGTCAGTGGCCGACTGTGATATCAGTGATGATGGAGAGATGAGAGGCTTGGCAGGGGCGATTGTTCGGGCACTTGTCTGAAAGAAATAGTAAGATTTGAGAACATAGTTAAGTAGTTTAAACAGATCATTTAAATAACAAATTAACTATATTTGATTCTGCAGATAGTATGCTTAGGAAAGCAAAAATGTAGAAAACAAAGGTTCAAAAATCGATTAAATGAAAGTATTTTCAAGGTACAGTAGATATTGATAATATTTTTTTAAAATTTACTTTAATTATAAATTATGCTTAACCTGGACGAGTTCACTATAAAACTACCCTCTATAAGGTATATCAGCCTAGATATTGATTTTAATATTTTAAATTGTTTTATACTAATACGGTATTACGAAACTGTATTATAATCGACGTTCATTTCATAGATATATAAATTAATGTATTAATATATAATGTAATATGCATAATTGGTTATAGATAAATATTGTTTTTACATTCATAAATGCATATTAAGGTATGACATTGTTACGTAGTTCGCCAGTTAACATAATACATATAATCGGAATTGTCGTCAATTATGGCATCCTATCACGATCGCAGGCCTGTGATTGACCCTCCAAAACAATTTGAGGAATATTGTTGTATTTTTGAGGAATGTAAATATTATTTATTTCATACAATCAAATTTTAATTCAGGATAACAATGTACATATGTACATATACATTCTGATTATATAGGTAATACAAGGTAATGATTTTATAGGTAAACTGCGTTACACAATAAACGCTAGTAATAATGAATAATAATGGTCTCGGATAACATTTGGTCTCACTGTTTTCATATGGAATTGCAGAAACATATGCAGACCTGCCAACCTAAAAATAAGCGAAATCGGGACTTTTATGGAATTTTCGTGGAATTTCTTTTATTTTACATCATGAAAATGAAAATTCGCCATACTGTCGGGACAGTAAAAATCGCATTAAATATCGGGATTCTTGGCAAGTCTGCATATTTAAAATAATACATTTTCCCTATAGTATTATTATTGTCAAAATTGAGGAATTTGAGGAACAATTTGACGTACTGGATTTTAGTAAACCTTAAACCTCCAGCACGAACAGCAGAGTCACAATTATCTCACCATAGCCGACAGGAATCGCACAGTCTGCCCAGCGGACAGAGTCGGTGGTGCCGACATTCTCGGCCCGGTCAACTGGCGCACATTAACACTCCCCGGCGCTACACCGCCACCCAGCGGAATCACATTAACCGACCGGGACAACTGGAGGGCCCCGCCACCGCCAGCAGAATAGTTGGGGGGTCGCAGCACACTGGTTGTTTCTGACTTCACCAGCGGAGTCATACTCCCACCGCCACCGCCGCCTGTAACGACTGGTGAGGCCGAGAGAAGGGAGCTCTTGAGAAGGGAGATTGGTGCCGGATTTGTGCCGGCGGCGGCGGCAGAGGAGGTGGTATCGATCGTGGTGTTGGTGGGCGGCTTCATCATTCGGATGTAGCGGACGTTGGTGCCAGGAGTGGAGCCCACTGAGAGTGTCTGGTCGGGTATGACGCAAATAAATATATTAGATTATGAAAGAAATATATTATGAACTATGAGCAAGTTTTGTAAAATATTATGAATTACGTGTGTTTTACAAGCCTTCATAGACAATTCTGACTTTTCAGAGCTCATGTTAAATAATGATTTAGCTTCATCGAAATATTTATATATCATCAAGCAATCTTATGTTTAAACATGTTCTATATTTGTTGTTATTTAGAACAGGCAACTATATATATATATTACAATTGTCGGATAATTAAATGTGTTAAACATTTTTTAAAGATTACTGAAAAATATTTCCAATTATCGACTAAAACACAAACTTACAACTGTTAATAATAGCAGTGAAATCGGTTGCGACGAATTGTGCCCATCGACAATAATATAATTAAAGTACAGCCCAGACCAAATATCCCATTGTAACATAAACACACTCAGAGGAGGGGTGAAATCTACAACCTGCAACAACCAAGGAACTCCAAGGAACTAAAACTAAGTTAATTGAGGTTACTCACCTGTCCAGTCTGTGACCCACTGGTCGGCCGGACAATCATCACTTTCCGAGCCAGTCCTCCTCCACCACCACCAGAGACTGTCCCTGTGGCCACCCCACTCGCGACACTTGTTGCAGCACCAACGGCAGCACTGGCACCGGTGGTGGGGAGGGAACTGTTGACGATGAGCTGCGAGGAGGACGAGGAGGATGTGGTGACCAGGGAAGGGGACAAGGGAGGAGGTACACTGGCCTGCTGCCTGCTGTCCATCACAGAGGGCCCCGCCGGGGGGGAGGCGATGTCCCCCACACCGTCCAGTTGAGGAATGTTGACAGCTGTTGAGAGGAGGGGGAGACAACAGAGAAACAACATCGTCTATTACTTCTCTAAACAAAAATTGATGAAAAATAACAAAATAAAATTCCAAAAATTGAATTGTAGATTAATCTCGCAAAAAAACAATGCAAAAGGGTTTTGTTTAAAATGTTCCACGAACTCCACGACTCCTTCGAACCCTGTTTAGAAAGACGGTACTCTATTCTACAGTGATAAAGACTGATCAAGGGACACAGAAGAATCCTGAACCCACCTTCGTCCTCACTGGAACACGTGGACCGATCATCAGCCTCATCTCCGGCACCATCCATCTGGGGAAGAGTGAAATCCTCATCCTCTTCCTCCTCGGTCATCGAGCCAACACCTTCCTCCTCCTCCTCTTCGTACTCCTCCGACTGGTGACGACGTCTCGCCTTCATGGAGGGAAATTATTCAGGAAAGTATAAATTAATAAAAATAATGTATTATTATAATGTTTCACTTAAAACAGTGTATAACCTGAATATATATAGAAAATAAGTTATCAATTTATTAGTGAAAAAAGTTGTTTCACTTCATGTTAATTGTTTAGGTCGCATATACGAACGAGAAAAAACACTTCCTGCGTGAAAAGCTAACATATTAGATTGAAATATTGTTGTGTTTTACTAACGAATATAATTATGCCATACTAAGTTCTCTAAGATGATCAAAATTATGTTCTAAAATATCTTTAAAGTTGTGGACGTGGTGCTCATTTAAGTTAGACCAAAGACTTTTCATAATGAAGGTGAATCGATAAGTCAGAGAGGTTTGTATTCACTATTCACACCAACCGAAATGAGTAGTACACTTTGGCTTTTAAAGACCCTCTTTTTAAAAACCTAAAATAACATATCGAACCTTGAGTCTGGCAGTGCCTGCTCGACGACGCTCACTATTCGGTGTGTTGCTACTAGCAACACTACTGCCATCGTCCCCGGTGAGGGCCAAAGCCAGGTGGCGGATCTTGCGCTCCTCCAGTCGTTGACTCATCAGAGAGTCCAGTTCCGATTCGAGGGCTGCTTTCTGATCTTGCAGTGTCTGGCGTTGCTCCTAGCAATGGTGTAAAGTCAGAGTTCCATAGTGTAGATATTATTTTTGGTACATAATATTACAAAAGATGAAGATAGTGATTATGCTTTGTGACTCAATTTCAATATAAAAAAATATTCATATTTTAGATTTGTGAGCCTAGATTAGATTAAACTATCAACCACAACCTTTTATAGTTGATTTTAAAATACAATTCTATAATTATTTTATATTATATGTACAGTATATTATGAATACCTTTATCAGGGCAAGCTTTTCCTGGGCTCCGGGGACGTCGGTCTTGTCCAGAACTTCAGCGGCTTCTCGAAGCGCCAACAAGGCGTCCAACTGGCTCACCGGTTTGTGACGACTTAGATCGGGGAAGTGGCGATGTGTGACCACACCCAGAGACACGTTCACCACCTCTAGAGGGGCTTCGATAGTCTATTGAGCATGGGAGGGGGGGTAAGGTCTGTTACTCGCACATTTGGGTGTCGAGTTGATTAATTAAATTACATCGTTGAATATTGATACAATAATCGGGGAGGATTTGGTGATTGATTTAAATGTATTCATTGATTAACAACACGGAAGAATAGGACCAAATATTCAACATATACAGTAAATTTGTATTAATTTGTAAAATATTGAAGGCCCCTTTTAAACATTATTTTTAAGTTAACGGTTATTATATGAGAAACCTAGTAAACGAAATAATAATTCGATATAATACAATATTATATCAAACGATAAAATATAAACTAGACAAATAATTAATCTACTTGTGATCAGATAATTATATTAATTAAGTAAGAAAGAAGCTGACAATGGATCATGATTCAGCAAACCTAACTGACAATTAATCAATTTATCATAGTACCAGTAAATCAATAACAATCAATAATTGATTGAAGAAATAATACCAATTGAATCTAAACACTGTGTGTAGAAATCACACAAAAATTCTAAAAGTTATTATCAAAATGGTCCCACCTTCTTAGTCGCCTCATTGGTATCAGAAGAGACTTCAACTGGTTCTCCTCTTACTATGGCTTCACCTGATTCTGAGCCGTTAATAGAAGGTTTCTCTCGAGGTTCCTCTTCACTCAAAGGCTTTGATTCCTTCGTGAGCTCAGCAACAGGAGGAACTGATTCCTGCGAATCCACCTCCATTTTCTTGTCTGATGTCACTACCGCAGTCTCAGGTAATTCATCTTTTATACTGGACAATATTTCGGCTGATTTCACCTCAGGCGATTCTGGTATCGTCGTTGTCAGTTCTTCCGATGGAGGAGTAGTCATCTTCTCACAGTCAGCTTTTTCGTTGTCTTGTTCCACCTCTACTTCTACAGTTTCAGTAGGAATAACGAAACGCTCCCTTTTGTAGTTTAAATATAGTGGTATTTTGGAAATCGGGTGAAGGATATGACCTCGGCATTCATCTGCTGGTGGTCGTTTCAGGGGGGTTTCGTTCTAGGAAGGAAGAAAATGGCAAAATAAGTATAGTGCAACTTCGGCAATTCCAACTAAAACCTCTGGTCTAAACAATTTGAACTTATATTATATCTACGTCATACACAGCATCAAGGTAATGTCATGATGACGTCATACCACTATTTGTAGATATTGATTAAAATGTTATATTATCAATTCGCTCAAAATATACTATATTTAAGTGTAACAGTTTTAGCGATACAAGTTAACGAACATATAAGATTAATGTCTAGTCACGATCAATAATTCCTGAATCGATTTATCTCATGACAGCAACCAGAACCTAGGACAACAGGGACAACTGAACTCCCACCTTGAGATAGTCAGGGCAGACACCCCACCCGATCCCGTGCTGCAAGCCCCGATTCCTCCACTCCGCCTTGAACACCCGGCGCACCAACCCAGCCAGCCCAACGGTGCCACCACCTGGCGGCAAGGGGGGTCGTGTTGCACTGGTCCAGAGCCAGCCATCGCCGCCCAGTCGGCGGTACTCCTCGCCCCGCGTCTTCCACACGGTGTGCTTGATCAGTCCGGGGTTCCGGGTTCGTATCACCGACTCCAGGTCCCGATCTCGATTCTTCCGGTCAGTTTGACGGTTGCGCTGAAACACCGGAATCGTCAGGGAATAGATATAATAATGCGAATGGTATTATTATACAGAACAGTATCAAACTTTATTCAGCAATTTCCTTAGTTTTAATGGTACAAAATAAAACTCATTAATTACAACTAAAATTGCTTGCAAAAAATTGCAACTAAAATGCTAAAAATGACAATAGTAATACTAAAAAGAATTGAAATACGCGACTTCGGAATTCGACTGTGATGCCCGAAATATATATTTATATAAAAAAGCAGGAAACAATTGTCATAATATAAAACATGTAATAATTACTAATGACTGTAACTTAGAACAAAATTATATTACTTAAAAAATCAATCTGATATTCAGATAATAATATCAACGAATAAACAATACAAATCAATAATATAAATAAATCGATACAAATTGTCCACATCACTCTGAGTTACCTTGAGCTCCTCCCGCTGGCCGGCAGTGACACGCTCCAGCTCAAGATGACCCAGACTTGTGGTCCACACAGGCACGAAGCAGGTGGGCTTGATGCTCGCCTCCAGACGGAGCAGCTCCAGAGCCAGCTCCCCGGGGGATCGACACCGTTGGAGGGTGACCAGCCACTCCTTGCGACGTCGTCGCCAGGCGGGACATAATAGGGCCAGCGGGATCTGAACCGGGCAAAAGGAACATAATACTTTTTTAAAAAATTCCTAAGTGTTGCCAGCCTAATAGCCTGATTAACTAACCAATCAAATAACTAGTTAGTTATTGATTTTAGAAGAATGATGTAGAAAATAGATAAAATCGTATCAGCTGACCATTTAAATCAATATGATTAGGCAATCTTAAATTGGAAAAATATGTTAGAAGACTGCTAAGAGTTGTATAAATAAATGTACCTGACTATAACATAACTTTAGTTAGAATAAGTATACTTATTAATTTAAATCAGTTAATTAATTAATAAGTATACTTATTCTAAATTAAGTTATTTAGTGATGTGATTTAATTGACACAACATGTGAGAATAATTGAAAATATGAAGTGCGATATTGATGAAGCTAGTGATTACAGATTCCTTTGTTAACAAATTTAATCTCCACGACAAAAACTACTAGAAGAGCAGATTATAGGGCCAAAATATAGTACAGACAAGGTTGTATCTGAAATGCCTTAATTTAGATACTAAAAGTTGCACTCACACGCACTGTAACTAAACCCTACCCCAAATCATGATATACTAATCATTCATAGTTGAAAGGGTTTTCTGTTTTTTATGCGCTCAATCTTGATGGTTCAACTCCTTAGGTATGTTGAAACAGAGAAATATTACAAAATTATCAGAAATCTATCCAGATGCATTGTATTGGGATACCAAAAAAGATTGTAACTGTGCAAAATATCAGTTTTTACTAATACATTTACAGTGCTTCATGTCAGATACTTGTACATCCCGACACTGGACCATGATATGAGATCCAGCAGCCCTCTCACGAGATCATATAGCATTAGTACAGTCGGTACCAAATACTGCCACAGATCATCCAAAATAAAAACATCTACGAAGCTAGCTTAGTTTGGCAATCTTATTCAGACAAATCTGGAAACAATCAAACGGCACTAAAAAAACTTTGGGCATTTGATCATTAATGATCAAGAGTCCTCTCTCAAACGATAGCATCAACAGAAGAGGATGAAGAGCTACCAGAATTGCCAGACTATCCTCCAGAGAAAGATGGGGAAGAAGCAGACATGACTAAATATAATAATTAGAATGAACTCACAGAATACACCAAATTTAAAATTATTACAAAATACGGGATAAATACAGCAAGAAAAACAACTTTCAATATTCTAATCAATTTAGGAATGTAAATATGGAACATTACTACTGGAACAAAATATACTAAGAAAATTATAATACTGAAAAACAACCAAGTTTAGAAATACTAAGGGCCTATACTAGGAATAAATTCATCAAAAATACTATATAAAAACGAAAAATCGTCCAAAATAACAAGATGAAACAAAACACTGGCAGTTAGTCGAAAGATAGTTATATAATATATATTATATCCGGACATATTATTTCTATATCTGTAATAATATAATTATATCAGTTACATGAATATGCCGCAGAAATATACACTGTCTAATTTCATTTGACTGCGCATCTGATGACCACGTGTATTGCATTTGCTTTCAGCCAATCAGAATTGAGTATTTTTGGAAATCCATATATATTTCCCCACTGGCGCCGGTAAATGGTCGAAAATTGTCTCACACCTAGTTCGCCAGATTCGTTAAACCTATCTCCATTGATTTAGCTAGTTGTTGTTTTTAGAAATCCATGAAACAAATGAAATTACCATGGAAAACGGTCTTGCCACTGGGGTACAAAAATGCTCATGACAAGACGGTCTTACCATCCGGGGCACAACTGATTATTAACGTTTATTTACTGTTTAATATTGGTTTATGCAACAACAACAACAAATATTTTTCTCCCACTGACCTTTTTGTGAAAAACCCTTGTTTTCGCAGACTTTTTTTGTGAAAAACCCTTGGTTTCGTTGACTTTTTTGTGAAAAATCTTTTGTTTTCGCTTAACTTTTGGCATGCTTTTGAAAACCTTGACTTTTCGCTGATTGAAATGAACCCTGTATGTATGTATGTATTTATTGTATGTACAAGCAAAGTCAATATTATGCATAAGAAGGCAAAGTTCGCAAATCTTAGTAAGTAGTATAATGTTACGCACGAATACATTCCAAACATAGAGTGCCGTTTATCACGGTCTTCGGTATACCTGAGCCTCCAGGACGCACATGGTCAACCGGACAGCATGCATGGCTCTACTCGGGCCCCCATCCACAGTGCCCATCCAGGCCATCTCCGAGGCGTCAGTCAGACTGAACTTGTGCGACAGGAAGCGCTTCCTTTCGCGCTCCTCCTGGTGCTGCTGCTTGTTGAGAGCCAGCGGCTCCCTGGCGAACACGTTGGACCAGCGCCGCCAGTCCCCCTCGTCACCCAGTCGGTAGGCGGGACTGTTGCCGGGCGGGGGGAGGTCGCCGCTGGCGAGGTCACCGTGTCCTGTGGAAGGGAACTCGGGAAACATAATTACAACGCCTACATCAATTTTGCAAGTAAGATATTCAAGCAAAATAACTGGCATTAGCAAATAATCTTTAAAAAACTGCCAATTTGGCCGGTAATAATTGATTTTTATTACAATTTTTAACATCGGCAATGAGACAAGCGCATAGATGGGAATTTAGAAAAAGGGCGATTCCGGAAGACTATCAACGGGGCGCCCGAACAGTGTATCAACCTGGGCTTGGGAAACTGTGGTTGAGCACCTAAGGCGCGAGACGTAGTTGGGGGGTCTGGGGGGAAAAGCCCCCCAGCGGGGTCCAGGGGCAGTGGTCAGGGGGTT
>JAUZND010000940.1:0-13801 GCA_034780555.1 Coelogynopora nodosa | reverse complement strand
ATGAGTGTAAAGAAGAATGTGTGGAATGAGTGTAAAGAAGAATGTGTGGAATGAGTGTAAAGAAGAATGTGTGGAATGAGTGTAAAGAAGAATGTGTGGAATAGAATGAGTGTAAAGAAGAATGTGTGGAATGAGTGTAAAGAAGAATGTATGGAATGAGTGTAAAGAAGAATGTGTGGAATGAGTGTAAAGAAGAATGTGTTTGTGGAATGAGTGTAAAGAAGAATGTGAAAATATTAATAACAACAAATTTAAAATCAAAACAACTACCGAGGCATTATATTTAAAGCAGTATGATATAGAACTGCTAAATACCAAAAACGTTATCGACGTATCATATACTTATTTGTGAACACAAATCTTATAATATTTAATACAATTAATTCTTATTATAACAAACTTTTTCAATAATTATTTACCACGCCAAATTACGTAAAACAACAATGCTATGATTTCATTATTACTCTAGATTAAGTGTTGCAATTATTCCTTTGCTTTGTATTATAGCATATTTAAAATAAATGAATTTGTAGTGAAATTAAATACAATCTTGACCATTTGAATGTATAGGTGCAATCAGTTATATAAAATCACTTACAAGCTGTTTTCAAATCAAAATTCTTTTAAATGAATACTATAATAATCATTTAGTATAAAAAATTATTCTTTATGCTATATCAGAACTATTATATCCTAGTAAAGGATATTTTAAATTGCGATACTACGATTGTTACCGGTCGTAACAATAGTTTTTTAGTATAATCATTTCTTAAAAGTTCATTAAATATTTTGTTTATTGTTTTCAAAATTGTATATCTAAATGTTCTCTTTAACATAATATTTAAAAAAGATTATAATTGCGATTATTGTATTTCATTGTTTTTTTGTATTAGTTACTAATTATAATTTTCATATTGGTTTTTTTATAGATTAATGAAAAAAAAGTAAATAGAATATTTTTTCTCTAAACTTGGGTTTTATTTCAGTATGCGAGATACCTGCAAAAGATTATAGGCCTATCATTGAGAAAACGGAATATTATAATATTTATTCTTTTGAAGATAATATTCTATAACGAAATCAAAACTACGTTGATGAAACAAGATAAATATATTCGTTAATAATTTCTCGTTTTTATTCGTTAATAATTTCTCGTTTTTATTCGTTAATAATTTCTCGTTTTTATTCGTTAATATATATCTCGTTTTTGATTTAAAAGTAGTCATTAAATAAATGTAATTCTATGTAATAATACAGAATAATTATACGCTGTTTGAATTCTCCAAAAATGAATAGAGATATTTTATCACCTTATTATAGGTCACATCAAAGGAACATAATTATGTTAATCAGAGTAGCAATCTGATATTTGTTGAAATAGTTCAATATAACAATACATAACAGATTTATATTATAAATATCAATGTTATGAGCACATACGCTATAACACAATATGTTTTTTTTAAACGTTATTATATTTCATAAACGTATTCGATGAGAATAACACTGACTTACTTCATAAGTGAATGAGCGATTCGCCAGTACTGCAGCGACACTCCTCGTCCCCACCTACTGCTACGGGATGACGCCGTGGACCCGTCTAAGGAGGATCCGGACTCACTCCCCATCGTGGGCATCTTCGTCTGATCCTGCTTCATGGAAATGGGACATTTACTTTCTTGGATTGTCTATTATATATATATATATATATATATATATATATATATTGTAGACAGGTATATATAGGAGAAACACGAGAGCTATGCGCTGTCAGCTACACATACCGCACTTTCGTGCATTTAAGGGACTCTTATTATTCTATAGGCGAGGCAAATTGTTGTTTGGTCGTTGCTTCCGGGATTTTGACTATCTCCGCGGTAACCGATAATATCAACTCTTGGGGGGGGGGGGGGGGGGTATCTATAAACTCCACCAGGCAGAGAGTTAGAATTCAACTTCGTTATCGATTTTTAACGATAAGTTTAATTGTAAAATTCAACTAACTGTCAGGATCGATTGATATAATATAGGCCTATACAATCAAGATTTTGTCAATCTTTAAACATAATTAATATCGTTTATTACAAATTATATTTATTGACCCGACTTTACAGAAAGGAGACCAGATGCGTACATTCATGTACATATGATAATCGTCAAAAAAAGTGTGTGTTAGAGTTTTATATTGAATCACATTATATATGAGAATAATTAATAATATAGTTTCTTAATGTATATGGTAAGAAAAGATTACAATAATAGTTCAGCAATAGTTCATTACAAAAATGTTCAGCACTGATATTAAACATTATTGTTGAAGAACGGAAGGAACTCTGAACAGTATCGCCACTAAAGAATGCCTAAGATTTTTCTATAATGTGGTAAATAGGCGACGGGTATATTAATTGGGGATAAATTACAGCTTGACGATCATAACAAATAAGACGACGCGACGGTTATTATTTATCACAATTAGAATGATACAAATTAAGGCGTAGTAAAATAATAAAAGATCATATAGCATATATATATAAGAGTTAAGTAAGCTAAACGTCAATCTCATAAAGATAGAATTTTCAGATATCTTTATAAGTGGTACGGTATTATTAAATTAAAAAGCATAATTTGCTAAACTATAATATGGCTATAGTGTGACACTATAGCTATTAGTGTGTGTACAAATTATTCTTGCGCGCACTTGTTAAATGTCAATTATCACTAAAAATAAACAACAAAAATTTTTAATATTTGAATTCCCCGCAATATTTGAATCTCTTAAATTAATATTGTGTCAAATATCGATCGAAACTTATCATCAAATTGCTCTGATTTAAACAAACATTTTGATATCTAGACAAATATAGTAGGTCCTAGATTAATTATTGTAATTTTGTTTGTATACGTAATTGTTATTCAATTAATGATATTTTTGTAAAAACTGCATGGATAACTTCAACATAATAATCAGATGGAGAATGATCCAAAATTATGCAGAACAAATAAGCAGAACAAATATAAGCAAATTATCGAAATGTTATCATATTATTATTATTATAATTATAACAAAATTAATGTTTCACCAATGCCTAAAAGTTTCATTTCTTGAAATATAAACTTGATAAATATGTTACTTACATATACTACTGTGACTGTTATTTATTATGATTCTGCTGTTAATATATATTATTAATAGAATGTAGACAAACATCTGTTGAACGAGTCACCAATCGAATGATTCACAAGAGTTTAGCCAGCACAGCAATCAGAAATACACGCTAATAACGTAATTCTCGTATAGCCAATCAAAATAGATGAGAATAAATGAGAGAGACATGTTTACAAACTATTAGATTAATTTACCATAATATGGATTATATCATAAATAATATGGTTTTATGTGATAGAAAATCACTCATTTAGATAATTTATTTCCAGTATTTCAAAGTATGGCGGCCGGCCACATCTTATTTTACCATGGAGTAAAACACCAAATAATTGGGATCATTGAAATGATTTTGGGAACAATTATGATTTTGTTTGCCTTGATAGAAACTGTGCTATTTCACTTAAATCAGTCCACGGTTGAAGCACCACAACTTTTTGTTTTCGGCATTTTTACCATACTGTGTGGATTATTTGCCTATCTATCTCAACAGAAGGGCAATCGTCGTTTCCTCATCACTGCCACGACATTGGCGATAATCAATAGCGTCACCTACGGCGCACAAATGATCGCCTCGGCAATAGGAGTCGACGGTCTACGTGACGCCAAGGTCTCGATGTCCATTCACTACAAGGACACCGATCTCCCGTATAAAAATTTTAAGGAAACCTACCACGCTTCAATTTCTTTATACGTAGTATCGTGTTTGTTTAGTAGCGTCCTGCTCGTCGTTTCCTTCTGCCACTCGATTTTTTGCTGTGGCGACGTGTGCACTTGTTGCTGCTGTTACCATTCCCCAAGTAGTGACGGGGTGACACCAAGTGGCACCGAGTGTGGTGTGACAGTGACAGTGAGGCAATCCCTTTAATGACTCACTCTAATTCAGTATATGTGTGTGTATTAAATCATTGAGATTTGTTTTATATTTGTTTTAGTAGGTGATCCATAATAATATGGTGTTGCATAATAATTTTTTGACGGTTCCGTTCTTGCACATTAGGAGAAACGTTTTGTTTTGCAAAAAATGATCAACTTCAATGTGTTAAAAATGTTATAATTTTTAACATTTTAAAAACCTTTGAAATGTTGAGATTTATTAAACACAGCATATATTTAATTAAAGTAAAACCATAAAATATTGTTCTGTGGGTATTATTGATTTATAATAATATTACTTTGTGTATATTCTTTCGTATTTATTTAATATATTGTATATATGTATAATTAATATCTAAAATAACTAGAACATTGAAGTATATTTATATATAGATTTTCTTTTAATATGCCTTTTTTGTCAGTGATCTGAGTTTATTATTTTGATTCAATTTATCATTGACAATTTGTCTATGACAATGACGCCCGCATAAATTTCATTTATAGTATATACGGACACAATTATATTCAATACTATAGACGTTTTATATTTTTAATTTATTAGAAAATATTACAATCCTCTCCATATTATTATATCATAATTGTATATAGTGTGCATACGTGCAGGCGCTATGTATGGTTGTTTACATTGCCAACAAGAAGTGACGTGATGTTTAATTTATACATATTGTCAGCGTATATAGTCTATGCCTAACACCTTCCTTAGTACAATAGTTTCGTGGAAACCATTTATGGAAGGCACTTGTTTAGCTCTTGCTATAGTTCTTGTGTCAGGGTTTTCCATAGCTGGACGATTGCTTACAGGACAACTGGACAATAGCCTTTCATAAACGTTAAAACGTTAAGCTCTATACTTGTCTATTATGGTCTATTCTGGTCTATATTGGTCTATACTTGTCTATTCTGGTCTATACTGTTCTATACTGACTTAAATATGCTTTAATAATCACACTAAACAACAACATATCGTTAATTTGCCAACTTGGTATACTTTTATGTGAAATATGTAACAAAATATACTAAGTAAACTGGCTTTCTAAATTAGATTTTTTTAATTTCATAATTTCCATCATATTAAGATATTATGAATAATTATAATTAAAAAATTTGTAATGAATGTTTCTAACATAAAATAAATATATTTTATAAATTGCACATCCGGCGATCATACTTTCTGTTCTTGTTAGGTCAATCCTGGCTATAATGTGGTTGTTACAAGTTGTACATAAATCGCCGTTCGACATATATACTCGTACTATGTAATTCTATTATAATATACTTTGTCATTTCCGAATAATATCTCCAGTGTTTCGTTGCATTCATATATTATAATTACATATTTACATCGTCATTATACACATGTTACTTCCGTAGAATGTTATATTGTACACTATATAGTATGACAATGGGTTATCATTTATATATTAATTAACTCTCCTCCTCCTATAACTGCATCATTCAACTATATAAGCGGATGTGTAGCTTCACATTGTCAGTAGTAATACAAATGCAAGAACAATCGAATATAGTGCAATTAGAGCCATTGTATAGGCCACGCCATTGTACTGGTGTGGAGGAGGACAATTTAATTCCAACCCATTTCGAACGTCAATAGTTTCAAACAGGCGCGTCGGAAGTGGGGGGAGCCCAGCCCCCCTCACTTTTTAACCTGGGGAGGCCTGAGTATATCTCTAGGCCCCCCACTTTTATAATTTCAATAAACATATTAATTTTCAAAGGATTTTTGCAGTTTTATGTTATATAATTCTAGAATAAATTTTGATCAAGGTCCCATCACTATTACCACTTTTTAAAACGCTCCGACGCGCCTGTCAAATATAGGTTCCTCCAGACACATTAGAGTTCACATTTAATGGCATAATAATAATACAGATTAATCGGTTTTGACAGTTATTTTTTGAATGTGGTAGAATTGTAGTAGAATAGTGGTAGAATTGAATTTTAATTAAACTCACATTTAAAGCAAACATGAGTGAATTGTATAGGTATTTCATTATCCAAGTATACCTGGGACACAATATTGACCGATTCAGATTCTGAATAACTTAACGCTTAAAATAACTAGCTGAATGAGGCCCATTAACGAGCTCACATTCTTGCTTTGTTAAACATATCGTTTTTGATTTTTTAATTTAATTTTTCACTAAGATGTAAAATATTATAGCTTTAGTTTTGAATTTTCTTTTTTTAATTAAGTTAAACATGCCTGTGTGTACTTGTGGATACTTCGCGATTTGATGAACTTTTTAAAATATGTGTAAACAATATTAATTATAAAGTTTGATGTTTGATGTTTGAGCTAACAAAAAGCAACACGTCTCGCCTGATTTGGTTTGGATTGAAATAAGTTTTACAAAAATTCGATTAATAATCAATAAAATGATGGTATTTCCAATCCAAGCGAAAGTGTGAACTTGAATTGAAAAGCATCTCGAGGGAGTCAACTTTCTTGTATTCAAATAGTAATATTAATCAATAATAATATCACAAAGAGCAAGTCGGCAACGGAGAGATGCAGATCACAGTTGATCCATTTTAAATGATATTTAAATTTGTTTCATTCCAAAATTGCATTAAGCAACAAAGAACAATGTTATAAACGATTGCTTAAATTATTCTAAATTATTAAAAGTATTATTAAATATATACAATATTGTAAAAGGCTTTTACCTGTTATAGTCGGTTAAAATAACTAACATCACATAATTTAGTATAAATATTCACCAAAGGAAATGTCAACGCTTGCTAAAAAGATCCCCCAACGCAACCCACGGAACAAACGATATTAGCGATATTCGGAAGAGATTACGAAAAAAATATGGAGAATAACCATTAGCTACAATGGTTGAGATACATGTGCGACAAAACAAAACACTACCCGCAAAGACTTGTCTGCAAGACCCCGTAAAACTAGTGATGCAATCAGACCAACGAGACGATTAGAGAAGGCAATATTGCGTGGCAAGGCATGTGGTGCCGTTCAACAACAAGCGGTTGTGAATTAATCTGGAGAAAACAAACGAAGTAATTTTACCTAAATTTTAAGAAATATGCATATTAAGCTAAAGACAAGGAATTACATTTCTCAAAGCGATGCAGATATAGTTTCCATATTTCTCAGGATGAATTTTCACGTGTTTCACAGAAATTAGAATTATAACACACAAATACATATTGTTGTAAACTTGGTTTCATTAGAGTACATTTTTACTTAAAAATTTATGCAATAATAACAACATTTAACTAGATGATAAATATGAATATAATTAAACAAAGATAGACAATAATTGATCCTTGAGGTAACAGAAATTATCAAAGCGACTGAATTCGATGCAATAAGCAAGTTTAAATCCAACATTAAATATAGTGTATGCGAATTTAATTCATTCGAATCTTGTTATGCATAAATGCGTTTATTAATATCAATGATCAAAAGTTGAGTATTCTACATAGGAAGATAAGGCAGAAAACAATGGTGTTGGTGATTATTGAACGTGTTAAAGATTTATGTATACATCTATAGATGATATTTCGGAGTTCTAATAATAGGATTTATTGAAGTTAAAATTAAGGATATATAAGAATAATATGATGCTAAACTTTCTGCTTACATGTGGGGATTATAAGAGTGGTGTATAACGCAAATAGCACATGTTGGAAATACACAACCAAAGCAATCGATTTTGAAGACGGGAGCATTACTAAAGTTGACTGGTGATATCAAGGCAATAAGTAAAGTATTGTAGGTGTGTAGCATTAACTAACTGTATAAGGAAATAGTGATGAACATAGGCGACAGCATAATATAGTAAACACATAATATGCATATACTTTATTATACCTTAAATGAAATACGCTAATAATTTACTGGTGAAATTGATTAATATTGTGACAAATTGGGAAAAATCAAAAAATGTAAATTATTTATTACTAACAATAACGCTATCATTAATAAAATCGAAATCTGTTACCTACCTGCATTAGTTGGAATATAGGTTGCATCATGGTTTGTTTTGTACGGTTATAAAGCATCATATTTCTATTATGATATAGAGGTATATTATAGATATATTTTGGTATACTACTCACAAGTAAAGTATGTAAATTAAAAAATATTTTGAAGCAACATGTAAAGTTTCTAATCAGACAGTTATTATAATAGTTTTTTGAAAACATATTTTAAAATGTAAATTATATTCCAGTATAAACTAGTACAGAACTATTGTGCTGCATATTAAAAATACGTTAAGTTAATTATATTAAACAGTAAAAAGAGAAAAATAATTATAACTAAACGTTTCTGTAAGTAAATGATTTTCACGATGTCAATTTTTTTTAATTAAACTAATTTTTATAAAATATTATTTGAACACTTATCCGCTGTACTGTATATAATATTCTCCGGATGTTTTTGAGCCGATTTTTAATTTTGCTTATTTTTGTTGTTTAAATGTTTGAAACAATTTTAAAATGTTCTAATTATATTATATTTATTTCACTAAATTGAATATGATATCTTTTTCCGGATACGCAATCATATAATTTTAGTTTTGTGTAAATTGTGTTGTTGATTTGGTGCACATGACTGCATGAAATGGAACACACATTTTCTATAGTTTTATTGTTAGGTGATATCGTTATAACCCATTGTAACCCTTTTTAGTAGAAAAAAATATGGGAAGTTTTGCAATTCATGCGATTGTATTTTTAAGTGTTATATTCTGAATTATTATGAATATAGTGATAATGTATCTTTTGAAATGTTTGATGTCTTTATCTATTATGTAGTTAACCAATGTTTAAGATTTTGAGATTTTTATATTTTGTTAAATAAATATACGTATTTAATATACCTATATTCCATTTTTGGTCCAAGAAAGAGTTCCGTCATTTTTTTATAATTCAAAGGTACACTTACTTCGGACAATGATAGTTCCAATATTTTAGATTGTTTATAATTTTAACTATAAATAAGGGGAGTATGCATTTCTTTTATTTCAAAAATTTGGACTTTATAAACATTAAATTATCACAAACAAATGTAGTTCAAGGTATTTTTGTTTGTCAAAAATACTCAATCGTAATAGTATTTAGTTTCCTCCTCATTTTCAGATAATATTCTGTAACACAACTGTTTTCAGTGTTATTTTAAAAGGCTTTAAATTGAACGCTTATAATTAATTTTAAATAAAACATATAATAGATTTCTATTCTTCTAGATTCTGTTAACTGTTGTGTAATTTGTAAATAAACTGCATAACAACCGTTGCTATGGTTTATAAATTTAGAGAGTTTATATATATATTTAAATCAGTTGAATATGCTATTCAAGAATTACATTAAGTAAAATATAAGTCACAGAAATGAGGCAGGATTTCTTTTAACGAACCAATTTCAGGCACAATCGCACACCCAGTTCGGTCTACAAAAGTTTTCTAAATTATTAAATATACATAACATTTATTTATTTTGAAAACCATTGTTGAACCTAAACTGTGAATTGTGCGTCATGTTTTGTTAGTAAACCATTGTTGAACATAATCCGTGAACTGTGCGTCATGTTTTGTTAGTAAACCATTGTTGAACATAATCCGTGAACCGTGCGTCATGTTTTGTTAGTAAACCATTGTTGAACGTAATCCGTGAATTGTGCGTCATGTTTTGTTAGTAAACCATTGTTGAACCTAAACTGTGAATTGTGCGTCATGTTTTGTTAGTAAACCATTGTTGAACATAATCTGTGAACCTGTGTGTCATGTTTTTTGTATTAACTTGTGGAATGATTATTAAGCTTTTCATAAAATTATGTATCACTGAATTGTCACTGAATTGTCACTGAATTGTTTTAGCACTGTTTCTTTTTTGTTTTGAAATCATCTTTATTAATAATTACAATATTACTAACTCTATCGGCTGGTTTTAAAATTAAATCTTAAAGAGAGCGAAGGTTTCCGAATAAACCCGGTTTACAGTGGTCAAATTATTTGATTAAGTTTTATAATATTTGATTAATTCTATAACGTCCTTAAATATAGAATCAATATAACTTTTCAAAATGTTTATTTTCCGGATAAATATAATGTAGATAACTATTTTTTATTGGCATGCATATTAATATTCGTAAAACAGCATATTAAAAAGTCTGTCCGTTTATCTTTAGTTAAATGCTTACGAAAGAAAGAAATGTTTATTTCCTGAAGACTATAAAAAAAAAGAAGATAGAACATATATTGTCTAGCAGAGAAATACTGCGTTACACCTTTTAACATTTTAAGCCATTAAGGGTTGTGTTCTACTGTGTTCCATATTGTGTTCTACTTTAAATAAAACCTACACCCTGCACAGAACTTTTGACGTCTCTGTTACATATAGATGATAGAGTCTGCAAACACAAGAGTTGAATATATTTACTAAGACCCCTCTCGCCTCAGACTCCTTCCTCCAAATAAGAACATTTTGACAGCTTAAAGTTGACGATTTGCCTTTGACATTGCTATAGCAATGAAAGTATGTTAATATTTGAAATGTATTTTTATAGATAGCCTAAATATTAGTATTTAGAGATAGAGTTGTCTGCCTGGACACACAAATTGGTGTTTTTGTCAATAATTCCCGTGATATATATTAGAGTAATGGTTATGTGAGTGTAAAACATTATTTAAATGACTTTAAGAAACTTGTTCATGCAATATGTGGTGTCTTAATCATGACGTTAAATGACTTTACGAAACGTGTTCATGCAATATGTTGTGTCTTAATAATGACGTTAAATGACTTTAAGAAACGTGTTCATGCTAAACGTTGTGCCTTAATTATGACGTTAAATGACTAAAAAAAGTGTTCATTCAATAGGTTATGTTTTAATCATGACTTTAAATGACTTTGAGAAATGTGTTCATGCAAAATGTTGTGCCAATCATGACTTTAAATGACTTTAACATACATGTTCATGCAATATGTTGTGTCCTAATCATGACGTTAAATGACTTTAAGAAACACATTCATGCAATATGTTGTGTCTTAATCATGACGTTAAATGACTTTAAGAAACGTGTTCGTGCAATACGTTGTGTCTTAATCATGACTTTAAATGACTTTAAGAAACACATTCATGCAATATGTTGTGTCTTAATCATGACGTTAAATGACTTTGAGAAATGTGTTCATGCAATATTTTGTGTCTTAATCATGACTTTAAATGACTTTAACATACATGTTCATGCAATATGTTGTGTCCTAATCATGACGTAAATGACTTTAACGCGTTTATGCAAAATGTTGTGTCTTAATCATGGCGCTAAAAAACTCTTCTTGTGAAATACAAGTTATACATAAGTTTAACATTTGTGAAATTTGATTTGTCCACTATTTATTTTATATCTGATGCGATCAGGTAATACGTCGTATCTGCATGTATTCAAAAGTTTCTATAAAACGGGGCTTGTTGTGTTTTTTGACTTCCCATAGTCGTCGATACGACAAAATAAAAATTATTTTAAATATTTATGTTATATTTATACTTTTCTTTGAATAACCCAAATTTCCTTTATTTTTTAAATGTCATCTTTAAATAGTTATTATTTAATAGACATTGTTCCTGATCACGAAGCTTAGTTTAAATGTTATATATATAATTATATTATTTTTTATATTATTCATATATAGATACAATAAATGATAATACATTATGATACATAACAACCATTAAAATTTACTAGAAAAGAGTTTAATTAATTGTAGAATTATGAATCATTTTGTTTTTTTAAATTAATATAATAATAATCACAATAAATTAATGAAATTGCAATAGATAGCAAGCCCAATTACAAAATTGAGGGAGAATATATCTTTTAATAACATTATAAATACAATATTATACCTTGTGGTTTACAAACATTCAATTATATTTTTTTGTTTCCTTCAAATTAATATAATATAGTTTCAAAACAATTTATTTATTTATTCATTATTGAGTGTTTGTTTGTTGCGATTTGATTAATGTAAATAAAATTAAAAGGTAGCACGTGCAAATTGAATAATAAGCAAACATTATACACCTATCTTATTGATGAAAGGTGAAAGCTTGGATATTTTGTATTAATTGTAATAAACTTTAAAGTTGATTGTGGTTTTTCTTTTGCATTCCTCACATACAGTGACCATTACTTGTCTTTATTTATCACTATACCTACCTATTATTATTAATACTAATTCATTGTCTAATGGTAACTTCAATATTTTATTGTCACGAATATCACTGTGATTTTATAGAATTATTAAACCTGCTGTTTATGAAAAAATGCAAAATTAACAAAATAGCAATTAGACTTAAACATTTTCTTGCAATATATTAATTAATTCTTGGTAAAGAGCAGATGGCTGAATACAGCCTTATAAAGGAGTACAAACGCACTGAAGAGTTCCAGCCGATTCAGTAATTTTACGTCTTTGAGTGATTTCCATAAAATAGATTGCCTTTTTTTTCGTTCCTAAATTTACCGTATAAAAAAATAAGAAGATTTAAATGTGTTATTGCAAAAATGTCTTACTGAATATATATATATATATATATATATATTAGATAGAAGAGACTGCAAACATATTAATTGAATCAAATATTTGAACATATTTATCTGCCAAAGCTGTCAGTTGATTGATCGAACCCTTATTTGACCTGTTTTCTAGACGTTTATTGGTGTTTTGTAAGGGAAGAAATAAACGGGTCTTTCCTCAAATTGATTATTTCTTTTTCATTATAATTCTATTTAATAAGTATGTATGTTTTGTTAATTGTTATTTATGTTATATTTATGAACATTTTGTTGATTTTAATTTACGTATAAGTAAGCAGTAAGCATATAATTGAGTCAGATTATATAAGTTTAAGATACTTTGGTATGTCGATATCATAGGCCTTCAACAAATAAGTCGGAACCTGTGTCATATAATTTAGTAAAACACGAAAATATGCTTTATTTACTGTTAATACTTCACTAAGACTCCTCAAAGAACATACCAAAATATATATGTTTACTTCTTCTTGGTATATAAGATATATTTTAAAAGGACAAAATTACAAAAATTATCAACAAAATTATTAATTTGATAGTAATATACAGCGTTTAAAAAATTAAAAAATTCGTAAAATTTTATTACGTATAACAATTGTTTTTGTGTGTAAATATAGTGCCTTATAATTAGTTATAAAGTGCAAATGTTACAAAAGGCCATCAAATAATCTCTTCAGTTACCAAAATTAAATATTTTTAGTTTGAAAACTGCATAGATATTACCATCTTTAATGATTTCAATAATTGTCAGAAAATGTTTCCTATTTTCATTACATGTTAAACTCTCTTTTCCTTATTTAAAATGTTATTATATGCATTAAAATAATATCATAAGTAACACACATATTTATGAACATTGACAGAATAATATTTCCTATTTCGAATCAGCGAAAATTTGTGTGAAGGCCCATTAGATAACTATAAGAATTTTCATGCAAGCACAACCCATTACCGGCCTTCTTCCAATTCTACAACTTTTAGAAATACTTTTCTCGCTTCAGTCGCTAACAAACTATCAAGTTTGGAAATATATGAATCAGATACGTAAGTTGTTATTAGTAGTATAGGAAGAGTGGATTCTGGCTCACCTATTAATAGATTAATGCGTCATGTCTAAAAATAGATCATGACCCCCCCCAACCCCCCCCCTACC
>JAUZND010000939.1:0-13802 GCA_034780555.1 Coelogynopora nodosa | reverse complement strand
CCCGGCGGTTGAGGGGTGCGGAGTTCACTTCGTCCTTTGAGACAGAGGTGAGTGCCTTGGGACTGGCGGTGAGATGGCTTGGGACTGAAGGTCGGGGAGGTCGGTAATTGATCTGCTCCGACAGTAAGTCCGCGTTGACTGCTTTGAGCAGCGAGACGTCTTGCTGTAACCCAGATATGGGTTCAGTGAGATCTTCTTTCATGCGGGTTGATCGCACGGTGGTCTTCCAGTGGATCCTTAGCCCCTGCGCAATTCATGAGAATAAAGCAGCGGACAGGGAAGCTCGGGAGGCTGCTATTGCCGGTGTCTTTCAGAGCGGCCAATTTCCTCATTATAAGGGCAGTCGTTGACCCTAGGTCGGCCCATGAGCGTACTCGTCTCGTGTTCATCGTCACGCCACGAACGTTGGCTTTACCGCAGCCAGCGCACTGAGACGATGATTGCGCAGCTCCGGAGTGAACATTGCCGTGTGTTGGCGGCGTACGGAGCCCGCATGAACGCGGGGGTGCCTCCAACATGTCCTCATTGTGAGCAGGATAAGGAGACTCTGGAGCATTGGCTGCAAGAGTGTCCGGCGCACCTTGGCCTGTGGCTGTGGGTGTTCGTAATGGGTAGGCCTCCCTTGTCCTTATTGGCGGAGGACCCCGTAGCGGTGGCTTCGTATCTGAGGGGCTTCGACTCCCCTGACGGGGATCCCGCCTGACAACCAACCAACTTACGACACCAATGAACTATAATGCAGGCTTCTCTTTCGACAATCGATTGATTTCTCTCCAGGGGCGAGAGTGTGCGAGACATAAAGGCAATGGGTCGGCCTTCTTGACTGAGAGTTCTTCCAATGACAAACGCCGATGCATCTGTCTCGAGTGTGAGAGGGAATGTCGAGGAGAGGAGCGGCCAAGGAGGCTGCTTAAGTTTTACGATAGCCTCCTGAATCTTTTTCGAAAGTGTTCGGTGTTTGACGATGTAGTCTTTCGATTGAGTGAGCGGAAAAGTCAGTTCGTGCATTGAGGTATCCATTTTGCGTAATAGGTGAAAAGACCAATCAAGCTGTTGAGCGGTTTCAGCGTTGTTGGCGTAGGGTAATCTAATAAAGCTTTAAATCGGTTTGGGTCAGGTTTCAAGGTGCCCCAGAGATTACATAGCCAAGGTAGTGAATAGTTGTCTGAGAAAAGTGACTGCATGCCATAGCTTGATGTTGCTTTCATAAAGGCGTCCAGGTTCTTGTCATGATCTGTTTGGTTGTTTCCACCGATTATGATATCGTCGATATAGGCGTAGGTGTTTCATAGATTATATTTCTCGATGAAGTTGTCCTTAGTCCTTTGAAAGATGGCCACCGCGCTTGTGCACCCGAACGGTAATAGAGTGAATTCATATAGCTTGCCACATGCTTTGAATGCGGTCAATTTATAGTCCAAGGGACGGAGGGGTATTTGGTGATACGCGCTGCATAAGTCAATGGTGCTGAAGAGGGTGTTTTTTGAAACCTTGTCCAATATATCATCAATTCGAGTGGTTGGTTAAGCGTCGGTAGGAGTGTGGACATGTATCGTATTGGAGAATTCGATAACTAGTCTTGATTTCTTGATGGCATTAGCGAAGAAGCATTGTGCTCTCTAGGGGCTTTGGCTCTCTTGTATAATATGTTCGTTGAGCATTCTCTTAATCTCCGATTCGATAAATGTGTCGTTTGAGTGAGTGTGGTGGGAGGCGGTTATAATTGGTTGACAATTAAAGATGTTATCCCCCGGCACCAACTTGTAAGTGAAACAATCCATAGTAGTTAGTGATAGGCGGACGTTCATGTTCTTCCGGGTTCCTCCTAGGTCGAGGGTGACCTGGAAATGTTCTCTTAAAACATCCAGACCAATAATCAATCAGTAAAGTATCGATTAATTAAGAGAGCTGAATAATATACCACACTATAAGTATAATACTATAAGTATAATACTGTAAGTATAATACTATAAGTATAATACTATAAGTATAATACTATAAGTATAATACTATAAGTATAATACTATAAGTATAATACTATAATAATAATACTATAAGTATACTGTACATATAAGTATTCTACTATAAGTATACTACTAAATAAAATATAATTACTAATAAATTTGATAAAAGTTTAAAAAATAATGGTATCTCATTAATTTGTATATTTTCAACAAAAGGAGGTGTACGCTTAAAACTCACTACTACTAGCTTGGTTTATAGAAGAGCGGCAGTCTATAGCCGTCCACCAAAATCGATTCGGATACTTGTTATTCATACACACATGTAGAAAGAGAGAGAGGGAGAGTCGATTGTCAACAGCTAAATGCTCCAACGTGGAATATATTTTAATACTGGATTAATTTGCTGGGTTAGTTATTCCCGTTGCACCAATCGAAAATAATTTTATGCTGTATTAAATAAATTCCAGGTTAACTCTATTCTAGTGTCTATTGCTCCAACCAAGATTAGGTTAATACCGTGCTAAATTAGGCTATAATTTCCATTGTTACTTAAACCTGCTATCTGGCAGGTTTAACATAGACGTTAGAATTTACTTTGATGTAATATTTGCAATAAAAAATAATGTTTTATTAAAATTCACAATAGATAATTATTTAATAAATTGATAATCATTCTGGTTACATATATGGTAAAAATGGTGGTATAAAAAAAACGTTATACATTTATGTAAAACATGAAATTCATCAGTAAACGAAATAAAATCAATTAATGAAATTAATTATCAAGTTATGAAATCATGTCCAATCAAAGAGTAAACATAAAAGCTTAATTATTCAAGTTGTGAATCTTCTTAAGATAATATTGCTTTTAGTTATAAGTTCAACACCTGCATCTTCCTAGAATGTTCCCTTTCTGCCATATTCAACAGACTTTCATGAAAGAAGCTCATTTTCCTCTTTTTCGGGAGTCTTCCTGTATTTGTCATCTTCTCTTGCTCGCTTTTTTCTAAGTTATTATCAGTTTCATCATCGATATCTTCATCTTCACTTTCCACATGACTCGTGTTTCTCATGAAAGCTTCCAATATGTCTGAGTTTTCGTTTTCCCTTATGCTGGAATTTGTTGCATTGTCGGAATCAAATTGACTAGGGAGGAGTGCATCTAACTGCTCAGTGGGCAAAATAATACTAATAACACGTTGACTTACTGGAGATAACTATGTATTGTTAGGCGGTAAACCACCACCTGTCTTTCTAATTTCTCTATTTTCAACAGAATCCTTTTTTAAACGGAAGTCCTAATACGTTTCCATAGATTTTTTTGTGTTTCTGTTTCTCTTTTTCAAATATCTCCAGAAGAATTAAAATCACTAGTTAATTTCTTTTGAGAGTTCTTCCATTACTTTTTTCATAGATGAATATATCTACCATTTCTTTTGTCATTATCCAAGTAAAACATTAGTTTCGTACTGAGAAAAATTTTGTGACCTGTCTCTTTTCGTATGTTAGCACAAAGATAAATTGAAAACAGTTGAATTAATACAATCTCCGTTTTATAGTTCAAAACAGCTGTTCAAAACAGCAATAAATCAGAGTATGAATTTGAGGTAAATAGTCAATAGATAAAACAAGCAAGTGTGGTAATGCGCGAACACTTAGCATACTTCATTAATTAAATATAAACTTATATAATTATCCATTTCTCTTTAGCCAATAAGAAGCGGAGAGTTACTCTAATCGGTTAGTCTAAGCTTAACTATTCCAGGCATTTTATTCTTAGAATAACTAACCCTGGAATAACTCTTAATCCAGGATTAAGTTATTCCACGTTGGAGCATTTGGCTGCAAGTCATTAACCGAACAGATTAAGCAGATTGGTAAAACAGTCAGATAATTTCGCCAGTTCAAGATTGAGTAGACGACAGATTATCTTTACCACTGAATCGATAGTTGTAGTATCTTTTCCATCCAGTTCTTTGCGTAGATAACTAGACCAAAAACTCATTATGAAATACGTTGTAATTTTTTTCATAAAATTCCAGTCTCTCAACTTCCAAGTTTATATTAATACACAAATTGTCAATATCAAGTTTTTGTACATCAGCAATACATTCGAAAATAATTTCAGTAAGTTTAACGTATCGGTGATACATGGGCCTAAAGTTGACCAGCTTCAGTTAAATGTGTCGCCTCCTCTCCTCCTCATCCTCAATCCCCCTCTACGCCATTGTGGGAAGTATGCGTAGATAGGCAGGCGTGCTTAGTTTAAAAAACCTAAAGCATGAAGTTAAGCGACTCTTCAAAGGAATTGAAACGCAAAACAGACCTGAATCGTAAGCGGAACTGCTCTTAGAATGTATTGATTAAAGGTTGAGCAAAAATCATGTCCATGATTAATGCGCACACTTTGACAGTTAGCCTCCATTTGACATAACGACAAGGAATACTTACACAGCTTGTAGCCAGTATAGTATTGATTCATGCGGTGAATTACATTATATTTAAATAGTGTAACAGCACCAGTAAATTCACTGAATTCTTGACTCCCACGCCCAGCTTCCAAATCCGTACAACATAGGTCAATGAGTTGATTCACGCTACTCGACATAGTGTTTTTGCGTTGGTGTGAGAGAGAGAGTAAACAAAAATATCCTTTCATTGAGCGGTGGAGGCAATCGTGTTTATACGCCCAAGTTTGCTCTCGAAGACCTAAATATAAATTTTATAAGCAATCCAAGAGAGCGCACTGATCAATATTATCGGACCACCACTTTTTCCACCCAATTTCTCCATACGTCGCCCATTCTCTGTATGCACTGCTGTAGTGCGATAGTCAGAGGTATAGCGTAACCCATAATATTCTCTCTCTACCCTGCATAACACACATGTTTATAGATTATGGCTGAGATATTCCTGTATATATGGTCGTAGTTGTATTCGCCAGGTATTATAAAAATCCACGACATTATCTCCAAATGATTTCTGATTGAGAACTAAAGGTTCCTCTATTTCTTGCTACAAATTTACGAGCACACTTTAGCGTTCCTAATAGTGTTGTAGAACAAAAACCTCACCTAACTTGGCAACTAATTTATTAAATCGCTGATCCGGAGGTAGATAGCATATTATTCCAGTTAAACGTCATAGAAAAGTTAATATGGGTTTCATTTGGACATAGTAAAAATTAGGCTCATCATCGTCGCTTTCTCTACGTGAGGTATAACCACTTTCAAAAGCCATTTTGCATAAGCCTATCTCCGACCTAACTTGTGTTGAAAGAGAAAAAGTCAAGTGCATGTGAGTGGATTAATCTCATTTTATTATTATATGTAAAAGCATAATATGGGGAGTTAACACACGTATGTACCTCTCATCTTATATGCCGGAGGGCTCTATTGAGAAAGGCTAGTAAAACATTGTCACAATTTCGTGAAGAACTAAGATTTCCTATAATAGTGTCAAAGGGTTCATCGAGTACATTACGTTGAAAGAGAAAATAGACATAGTAAGCGACACATAGAGTTGATAGGGGTGACTGTAAAATTTGTGTGTTATACTTCCAATCACGAGGGCAATATTTATTCATCCAAGACTGAACACAGGTCGGCGGCATCAGACCAAAGAAATCGCAACACACCCCGCGCCCGTCGGCTAAGAGAATGCAGGCAATCAAATGTTGACCGTTGATCAGCCTGACACCAGCGGTTCAGATACGGTAAGTTTAGTGCAAATACTCTAAATACAAAGTGTTGGGATAGGTGGGGCAAGCGTAGTCGTACAATTCGAATAAGTTGACTAGTAAAGAGTATAGCGTTATCCTTTGTTGACGACCATTACCTGGCGGTAACGATTAATTTTCACTTTTAAATCAAACACGGTCTTTATCACAATGTTTATAGAGGCGGCAAGTGCCCTTTGAAACTTAAACTTCAGCCGCAGATTGCTCTCATTATAGGGTTACGCATGTCCACAGGTTGAATTCCTCGGCAGCATACTCCTGCAGGCTAATGTCGATACTCTCATCCAGATTAAAGAATTCAAGTCTCCGAATCAATCCAACCATGTATTCACGTACACAGCTACCCTTTGCAAAATTTTGGAGTGAGTAGGCAGAAGGGTACAGTCACCCCCTCGCGATAAAGAGCAATATTAGAGACAGCAAAGTGTTGGAAGTTGCAGGTGTCCTCGAAATAGCCCGTCACGAATATGACTCTGTGATCCCGTGGAAATTGTGTAGGTGCTCATATTGGTATGCCGGATAAGGTAGAGGGCATTCCGACTCATCAGCTCCTTCTCATGCCCCACAACAATTGACAAAGTAATCATCTCGCGACGAATATAGAGTACTGCTTCTTCGATTATAAAGCGGGCAGTAGAGTCGGCAGCTGCATTGCTAAACAGATAGAATTCCGGCTTGCTGCGTAGAAGTTTCACTTGCATATCCAGTTGACTGAGTAGGTATTTCTCTGCAGAGTCATATCAAGCCAAAGGGCCACAAAGACCAACAGTCTTTTCAGTGCTCTCCTTGACAGTAGCTAATCTAGCGTTGTAGTCCTCATTGTTAGCAGCGGAGGACATTTGGCCAGCGGTATTTTTATGGTAACCCGAGTCCGCCAGCTGTTCCCCTTTAGACGCTTCGGAAAAGAGGAGAACATTGGATGGAGAGTAAGACTCGACAGGGATATACGAGCACGCCGCCTCAATCTTTTTTTTGCCGAATAATATAAGTTTGACATTAAAAGCGTGAATGCATCTAATTATTGACCGGGGCAACAGTTTGCTCATCCGCTGCATAGGCCATCCATCCGTCTTGACGAGACGACAGCGTATGTAAAACATAGTGTTATTGAGGTTGCGATATTCATCAGGGGAGGAGTTTATAGAAAACTCGATAGGTGCATTGTCCTGAATCACATTGTTTAGAAGGTGTACGTCAACCCATTGGGTCTGTTCCAGAACCGTTTAAATACTTCTTCCATCAAAAATATGTAGTTCACTCTTAGTGCATGGGCAGTTACTGTCTACGAGCAGTATTATATGTGCAGCGTTTATTTAATAGAAAGACGACCGCGTTTATTTGATGTAGACTTTCACTTCTTATTTTGCTTTTACTTCTTCTTGTTTATAGTTTTTGGTTTACGTCGCTGTCGCCGTCGCCCGGTACCCGACTGTTTACCCGCCGTCGGCGCACCATGTGTATGTGAATTATCTTCATTATCATCATCTGATTGTCGGAATACATCTCGCCCAATATAGTCTCGGGATAGGCTGTTAACTTAAACTTTCCTCGTTGGAAATATCGTTGAACTTGCCAGCAATTGCGTCTCCAGCCATCACTGTCCCGACATTAAGTGCTAAGGTGGTAGCTCGTTTACCAAGTTTCTTTAGTACAGGCCAGAGATAGCGTAAGAGTGGTAGAGCAAATCGTGAGATTATGCTAAACAGGCTGCCACCCATTTGTCGTTTATCTCCGGCATATAGTGGCATTCTTCGTCCACGACGACCAGCTTGCGTAAATGGAATTGCAAAACGATACTAGTGTCTCTCTGTTAAAAATACACATACGCACATGCACACACACACACACACATGTTTTAGTTATTGTTGCGGTTGTGTTCCGCGATTGACAAACGCTTTTATTAATTTAGTCTTCCATCTATAAACCAATCCGAAGAGGTGTGATGATGCTTTACAAAGGTGCTTTGATTCTAACGCCTGTTTCATCTCTGCGCCCTATATCAGTTATCTTTGTAAACATTCTACCGTACATATTGTTCTAAGTAGACAATTCATTTCAACATCGTCAATACACAACAATCGTCTCAATGCATAGTCCTGCTCTTTGCTTTCCATATTTTCTTTAGCGCATGCTTTCGTAGGTGTCAACTTTTTATTGTCACTGTTGCTGTTTATACGTAACAGTAGCAAAAGCGTCAAGTTTTCCGCAAGTGGTTCCTCGGCAACCCCAATGAATTGTGATACAGCTTAACCGGCGCGCTTTGATCGCACAACATATTTCAAGTCGGGCTCAATACTCATCAGTAAGGTACTTTTATGCCATTGTTTACGTGAGAAGTAAATGTAGCCAAATTCATCTAGCATTGCCTCGGTGAGTGCTAGCCTACTCTGTCTAACTGTTGTCTGTGCGAAAAAGTTGTATATCAGACAGAGTAGGAAATTCATTTAATCTGCGTCCACTCACAACTCCTGCCCCACTGCATTGCCTTAATCACTGCTGTCGCTATCGATTTATGTCTGTCTCTATATGTGTGTGAGTGAGTGCTTTCATGCGTACGCTTTTATGAGTTACGCTGTCGGAAGTGGAGGGTGAGCACAGTTTTGCCCTCGATAAAATGGACCAGTTTCCCCGTGTCATCACAAACCATCATTTCAATACTGTCAATCATGTATTTGTTGAGTGGTACATCGATAGGATTGTCATAGAGAACGGTGATTGTCTGCCCATATTCCACGCTTGCATTATAAATGATTTATATGATTTATACGCAGTAGGGGCACAAGTGAATTGCCAACAAAGGTTTCTATACATAGATCACAGTAGACAAAGAGAATATATATTACACGACGGAGATCCTGTGAATAAAGCGCCTCCATAATTTCTCCCTTTGTCATGTCTGCATATTTATCCGCATTCAAGTGCAGAGGCGAGCGGCTCTTTAATCAAATCTTTTATCAGGATCACACTTGCTGTGGTGTCAAGCGGGATTGCTGGCTACCCCCTTGGACCACCTATCTTACCGCCACCACCTCCACACCTGCCAACACTACCGGTTACCCAACCTCCTCAACAACTCCCGCTTGCGGCTGCGCAGGCGCCTCCACCACGACAACAACCAAATGTGCACATCATTTTTAATGATGCCCACCGCCATCTCCAGATGTGATGACAATCATAACGCCACCCACAAAAAAATATTTGAGTGGCCGACGTCGCCAGAAGTACTACTATCACACGGATTCCACAAACTCATGTTGTGGTAGTGATATTTTGTAAATGTTGCATGTATGTATGTGTTGTACGCGCTTTTTGCTTTCTGCTTTTAAATTAAAATTTTTTCAGCTTATGCTGCATTTACTATAGGGATCCGCCCTTGTACATAATATTTTACGTGTGTTTATAATGAAAAAAAAATTCCCTTTGAACTCTCCATATGTTTGTTTTCACTGATTGAAATAATTGGAAATATCTTGTTTTATTTGTGGGATTTAATTATTTCATAATAGATCAGAATAAGTTATGGCCATATTCGCATTAAAGATTTCTATATCTTCTCCATCTATTACCGCATATAATGTCGTTAGAGTTGTTGATGCGTCCCATAGCCAATGAGTATTATAGAACCAGCCCATAAATTTTTTTATTTTCGAGTTTAGATCTGTATAAGTATGTTTATTGATATGGCTGGGTACTTACTCTTGATCGGTTATTTTTATTAGAATTTTTTGTAAAATCCTCTCCAAATTATCGTCTACTTCATCAGCAATGTCTCGGGAACTATCACTACTATATGAGTCGAAATTATTAGAAGATTCATATTCCATAGAACTACCAGCATCATAATTTAGAGTACTGCTTTCTTCTTCGCTTAATGAATCCATATTTTTATATCAAAAGATAGATTTTATTATTATGTTTATGCTTCATCTCTCTCATACACTTCCCTTATATAGATTCGATGTGTGAATCAAGTTTGCCTAGGGGAAATGGCGTTACCAAAAAATGTACCCCTCTCCCGATTGATAGATGAGATTACAATTGCCGATAGCAAGTTAACTTTCTATCCCTATCAACCGCACATGATTTGAGTTAAGTCATCGCCATCAACAGTGGACAAATGGACATTCCTATTATTGCCAACTGAAAAGTATCGAATCATGTGTAGTGCGGAAACTGATACTCATGCACTCTCTAATCTTATTTACAATACCATTTGTAGCAGAGAGACTGCGCCAGATCTCCCTTTATTTACCTTTAGATTACCATGTCATATTAATTTACAGTTGTATAAGGAGGCCAACTTTGATAATGCTGTTCTACAGTATGAACCAGAACTATTTCCCGCTATGCGTATGAATCTTTAGCCTTCTATTAGGGTAAAATTTTTTCACACGGGCAAAGTAGTAGTTATGGGGCAGAAATCTCGTCGCTATATTGATACCATTTCATTATATTTATGTGCAGTCTTTTCCTGATAGTCACCATTTACACTTCAAAGACTATTTGAAAACGCTGTGTTGTATAAACTTTAATACTTCTCTTCTCGTTTTGACAAACACTATGACATCGTTTTCTATTTGCTATGTATAAAATGTTATTATTTTAAAGAATAAAAACAAAGTTTTGAAATTACTTTGAGTTGTCTTTTTATTACCTATATAGTAGCTAGGCATGTAGGCATGGAATGGGAAGCGGGGTAGTCTACAAAGTATATAAAAAACCTAAAGGGGAGGGGGGTGAAACATAGTATCTGCACACACTCATAAGACTATGTCGATAAAATAGTGTTCCTCAACCGTCTTTCTCTATCCGTCGCGTTCGTTTAGCAGTCGGTTCCATGATTAATCTGGGGAGTCGACGAATCCTCCGCTTCTCAGGTCTCGCAGTATGGTACGATAGAGGACGATTTCCAAAGGGGTAGGACTTATTTATTGAAATTCAAGCTTCCTTATCCTCAAGCTTATTGTTTTCTTTCAATATGTCAGGTTGTAAAGCTGATGTTTCATCACACCGATACGACGTTGTGTATGCGGAAATGTGACCTTTTCACGGTATGCTTGCAGATAATTATTATTAGATATTTCTATATTTAGGGTAGAGCACCGTAGGCCTACTCCGTTTGTCCTATTTATCTCACTGCCGTCCATGGTTAACATTGAATATTCTTTTGGGCGGAGCATGACCCACTTTCGAAAAAGTTTTCGGCCGGTTACATCCTTAATGCATCCAACCTTGTACGACAGTTAGCAGAGTAGTCTGGATAGCTGGGAGGATAGTTGGAAGTATCGAGCACTTTATCTTTTTGAGAAGAGGAATGAGGCTGCCATCCATATCAATTCCTGTCGTTCAGAAAAAAAACTGTCAGTATCTCTGCCCATTATCTCGACGGTGCCATTGAGGTGTGAATCATAGGATTGAAGGATATCATAAAATAACTTATACATGACAAGTTCGATAGATCGAATACTGCTTGCCCAATGAATATTGGCTTATCCATTAGGACTTGTTCCTTGGCGAGATGTATCCAGATCAAAGTAAGGTTTTAATATAATAGATTATCGAAATTTCTGTCGTAAAGAATACGTTGTCAATCTGTCAGCTGTATTACATATGCAAAATTTCATGCGCTTTCAGATATTTTGCAATCGTTTTCCCAAAAAGCGCATTGTCTTTTAAACTATTTTCAACGTTGCGAGTTATATGTAAGCATATTAGGTTCGAAAAAGGCCTAGCGCTCTTTGAAGCGTAGCGCTCTGTGAAATTCGGTTATTTGCAATCATCTTTGTTGTAGATAGAAATGTAGCAATTTCCCGTGGACGACGTAGTTGGTTTTATTCAACTGTGCAAGCATGAGCTTACTGATACCCCGATACATTTTCTCATGCAATGCGTCTAATTGTCGCCATTAATAATGCATAAACTAGGTCATGTGCTCGGCTGAAATTACCATCTTTTCAGGTACCAAAGGTAAATCACATGTCTTTTCCTGTATGTCAGTCGGGTAGTGTAGGTCCACTTCTAGCAGAGGTTCTATATCACCATCAAAATAAAAAAAATTCAAATCGAGACAGTCTATTTCGTCCTGACTAAGCCAAGTGAATTAAGATTGGGGCCGCTACTGACTCAACCCATTTCCGTAGAGTTTATTCGCGTCCACATATAAAAGGTCAATCAGAGGCTGCTCTTGATCAAAGAAGTTGGGAATCCGGGGAGTGTTGGACATGCCATGATGTATATTTATAAAGTCATACCGTCTCTTATTTCCTCCTCAACAAAGCAGTAGGAATCAACGTCCTTCAATAAATCGACTTTTGTACCAGTCATTTTAAATGCCAAATCCTACGATATGCCGGGCAGTGTGAGGTAGTAGGCCGGGTCGCGATCATCTTTACGGAGAGTAAGATTGCGAAAAGTCTCAAAGACATCTGCCTGCTGGTGTACATCTAGTAGAAGATAGTGGGACATGTAGTCGCCCAGTGATTTGCACTTATACAACTCACATGGCTTCTGAGCGTCTAAATAGTCCGCCTCACTGCACTCGGACAGAGACATCTGATCGAAGAAGTGTTTGCGTGAGGGTGGTAATTTTGTCTCGAGCAGAAGATCAGAACCGGTCATATAAGAATATGGGAAGACGCCTTTGCACAATGCAACCACATGGAAAACACTAGAGCGCGGCATCAACTCGCGTGCCTGCTTCAGCTGGTCAGGTGACATTTTTTTATAAGATTTCCCAATGAGTCTGTCAGGAATAAATAAGAGTCTCGGAACCTAGCTTTATGCTGACTGCACACTTCTTACTCTCTGTGTCGGCGGGGTGAGATCGAACTCGGCGCCGATGACCATTTGTATTTCTCATTTGTCTGTGCAATTACACTTACATCCCACTTTGAGATTTCGCCTAGACCCGCCACACATACAATATAACGTGGCAGTCATAATTCAGGACGTTGTGAAAAAATCACAGTGGAAAATTGGATCTCAATCTCAATTTACTGTTGTCATTTTGACAGGCAGCTCCTCGATATTCCCCCGTGAGATTGGTGTGCTCCAAAACCTTTATAACTTTCTTTCTGTCTCCATCGTCGTCGTTAGGAGCCTTTTCTGAGCTGAATAAATACTTGCTAATATAGCACTATGTAACTCTTGGATGTTCACCCTTCTGAGACTGAGTAAAAATTTACGGTTGACATCTATTGGCACGGTTCCAATTATACACTTCCTTTGCTAAGTCAGTGAGTGATGTCATGCAATTAAGAATACAATCTTTGCCGGTGAATGATGTGTACCCCTTCCGGATAGGTGCAACCTTCATATCGGAATGAGCCACCAACAAGTAGCATATCGATGCTGCCTTATGCGCGGTTACTTGATCAATTTCTGCCTCATTTCGTTCCAGGAAGCATTCGATAGCAGCGTATACAACATAAGGAAGGCGCTGCACTGCTTGATATTTCTCCAAATTAGGTACAAGCTTATGTGTCGTGGGCACAAAAGTCTCAGGTTGTTCAGTATAACAATACTCTCTATGGGCAATGTGAGTTTTCTCAAACTTGAAAGGCTGGAAACAGCACTCACAGTGTAGATAAGCATCATGAGTTTGTGCTCCACTCTCACATGAATTTATAAGTCGATTCAAATTAGTGACACTGACGTAGTGGGCAAGTTTGGCAAGATCTTTAGGATCACTCATGGTCAATACAGTAACTAGGCGAGGCTCAATATCTTCAGAGAGACCATCTGGGTGACCACTTGCACGCAGCATACGCAGAGTGTGTTTGCTGTTCTCTTCATTTCTCATTCCACTCTACGAGGTTAATAAATAAGTCTGGGTTCAATCGCTCAAATTTAGGAATGTCAAATACTGTGCAACCCCTTTTTTACAATGATAATTGTGTCAAATTTGTAGGTGTTTACTGATTTGTTTTAAGAATTCTCTCAAGTTAGCAAGTCTCTTCTGACCCTTCCGATTATAAAATTAATATCAATAAGAAATTCCATAATCGATTCGGCAATCCCAGCTCCCTATTAGTTAGAAACGACCTTGACCTAGTTGAAATCGGCCAATAGGAACACGATTTTCAAAAACGGTGTCGGTT
>JAUZND010000938.1:0-13802 GCA_034780555.1 Coelogynopora nodosa | reverse complement strand
TCTGCCTCTCCGCTGTTTGTACAGGCTCTGCGCTTAGTGCTTACTTATTATTAATCACGCTACTATAATATCTACCCTGACAAAGTTGAGAGTGAACTGGCTGGTGCCCTCCTCCTGCGTGCGATAGAGGTGTCTGAAGTGGTCATAGCGGGAGCACTCGGACACGAGGATCAGGTCTGTGCAGCCGTCCCCCAGATGGGCGGTGGGAGACAACCCGTTGGTCGCTTTGAGACACCGGCAGCTCACCAGGGCCGCGTTCACCGAGACGAAGCGGCCACGAACCGTCTGCCAGTCCGAATCTAGTATAGTGGTAGGGCAGTGGTACAGCAGAGCAGTGGAGGTGGGGGGGGGGGGGAGTGTTTCAGCGGTGATACAGGTCAAGGGGTCCCTTATTTTAACTAATTTATTAGCTTTATTTATATGTCACTCCAAACGTCGTACGTTTTCTCCTTGATCCCTAGCCAAAGATCAAAATCAAGGTTCTACAACCTGTGTGCTAATAGCCCACCACCTAACACTAAAAACTTATCTGCATCATTTGGGGTTGCAAGGAGACTGACACACTTGCCCTATTTCGTTTCGTGTTGTTTCTCAACTCAAGTGATAACACATTGTACTTTGATGCAAACACCCAGACAGGGTTCCTACGTTTGTACAATACCAGTTTTCCTGGATTCTACTAATATAATGTAGGAGTAATGGACATAATAATTGTTTATATTATTAATTGTATTTAACAAGATATTGACTCCAATTGAGTAATTGATAGTTAACAAAATAATTACGTAACATAATTAAGACAAAATAATTATGCAAAATTCAGTGGCATGGAAAATTCGGTATTTAAATAAGGAGATAACCCGTAGTTAAATTATATAAGGAGATTTATCAAACTTTAATTTGAATATACTGGCAATATTACAATAAGGAAACATCGTCTTGAATGACTCATTCAAATCTATTTCTAATTCAATCATTTTCAAACAATAAATTATTTCTGTATTTTCTAACTATACGCTTCTGTTTTTATGAAGATTCACATCATCACGTTATGTTAGGCTATATATTAGACTGAGGTAATGCACGCAGGGCCATAGAGAAAATATTCTAAATTGTCCAAAATTCGATTTTCTCTAAGGGTTCATATACCGAAAGAATCCACGAGGAAAGGGAGAGGCTAAAGGGAGGCTTAAACCTGTTCCAAGGCAACCAACACAGCGTTCAAAAACCATTGCCTTGTAAACTTGGTTATTTTGCTTCTTATTATTGATCAGTAAAAGTGATATTAAACCAGTATTTACATATATTATAAAAATTTCCAAAACTATAAACGTACATTACAGGCAACGAATACATATTATAATTTAGATTATATGAAGAATTTACGATTATTATGATCAAATGTGTCCGTATTCTTCGTTGAGCACAGAAAAGCATACTTGATTGTCAGTGGTGTAGTATTATACCATTCTCGGAAATAGACTGATTTGCGAATAAAAAAGGTATCAAACGGATCTGGTGAATATTCAAACAGATAGAGCCGGAGCCAAATTTGACGCAGGAGTGAACGGTTAACAACTGTTATCACAACTGTAAAGAATGAGAGCACGGAGGCTTAAGACACATAGTAGACCTTATGAATAGAAATGTGATAACAACATAGATAATTGATATTAACAACAAGAAAGAATGTGATTTAAAGCTTTATCGGCTCTAATTAAAAATATAGTCAGATCCGACGACGTCTGACTGTAGGAAATCTACAGTGTTATTTTTGGAAGGAATGGAAGGAATAAAAATATTTATCGCATCAAAGAAAACAACTATATTCTCTTGTGTTACCCATCGTCACGTATAGTACAGAACAACTGGTACATGCATATATCAAGTAGTTGTCGTACGTAATACACCCAATATAAGAATAGCTACCGGTAGGTCAGAGAAAAATAAATAACAACAAATACATGTTTAATGTCTGTCAATACTAAAATAAATCCTCATAGTTACACATTAATCTGACTCTAATGAACACCCCGATATAAGTGGGCAGTGATAATGATACTCACGTTTTTCCAACCATTTTTCAAAAGTTAAGGACACTAGGTACTAAAAGGTAATGCATTATTGTTTCTGCATATCGAAACTACATACAGTGATTACTATATAGTAAATCAGATTAATACTTCAAGATTAATACTTCAAATTGTACTCGTTTAAAGACATCGCTGTGTATTTGAGACCTAGGGATTATCTAGTAGAAATTTTCCGTGGCTTATCGAAAAAGCTATCAAAAAGCCCTGTCAATATTTCGAGAGGTTTTGACTGCCATGACAGATAACAGACAAACACTCTCCAAATATTGACCGGACTTTGTGACAGATTTCAATAAAACACGGAAAGTTTTTGTAGATAATCTTCTGCATGGATTTTAAGAGAAAACGATTAGGTATTTCAGTTTTTGTAAGATATAAGTAATGAATTCGATAAAAAATAATTTTTTATTAAGTCAATTTTTATGAAGACTACGTTATGAAATTCATTTGTTCTAATTACAACAAAACAAAATAAAGTATAAATTCAGGAAAACAGATATTTATTAAACTGTATCAACATTAGATATCAATTAGATTTTTTCAGGCTATTAAAAACAATAAATAAATTGAAATAAAGTATACAAGTTCACACAACCATAAGATAAGATAATCATTGAAATTGGTTACCGTTTGTCAGCTTACAAGGCGCATACGTTTTCTAACATTGGGATACAATGTTATTTACAATATATTTGAAAAGCCTTATAATGATTCAAATTTTATAAATGAAGATAATCCAATGAATCAATAATTAATTATATAAACGAACCAGAATAACACTTTTGTTGGATCAAAATTAAAACCAATTCTTGGTTTTCAAACAAGGTTGCAGAACATATTTTCAATATGTCATATTTTACTCAATATACCCATATATAAATTTCCATATTGTTATTTCCGCTCAAATTCAACTATTAATAGATGCAATGAACAGTCGACCGAATTAAGCTTACTCGTGATACGTTTTTCCCAGTTCATTATTACAGATCCGAACAGTTACCAATAAGTGGAGTTCCATTTTTACTACAATATACATAGATCAGGTATGAAACTGAATAGCCTCATTGAGGTAATAACTATTGATTAAAACATCATCGCCAAAACGAGATCACCTTACAGAACATAGGTAATAACAATAAAGAGTCTTCTCACCTTTCTCCCCGAGACGATCGATCTTTTCTGAATTTCTCTCCAGAAGAGAGTTGAGGCAGACATCACAGCTAGAAAATATAGACGGCGCAAACTGAGCAGAGTATGCATTTTGCCCAAATTG
Organism: Coelogynopora nodosa; assembly: GCA_034780555.1. NCBI lineage: Eukaryota > Metazoa > Platyhelminthes > Proseriata > Coelogynoporidae > Coelogynopora > Coelogynopora nodosa. The sequence goes on along the minus strand of JAUZND010000938.1, from coordinate 10,436 downwards.
GTGAATAAATAAATAGCAATTGAGTAGTAAAGGAAGGGTCGATTCGACCGCACAACTTGACCTTTGACCATATCCCCCCCCTACCTCACCCACCCCCCAAATGTTAAATTTTATTTTACGATCCGGATCATAATGTATCATAATTGCGCCAACATTTTTCAGTGGGTATATCTTTTTAAGGTAGTAGCCTATGGCACACAAAGTTAGTATGATGACGACTCACAAATATAACATAAATATTTTTATACTACTTACAAATATTTGTAAGTAGTATATAACTATAACATTTTTAATCAGTGTCTAATTACATTATAATCTTATTATTTAATTATAAATCTTGTTTTTAAACCATTTTTAAAATTTTTGACAAAAATTGACGTCATTCGTGACGTCATTTCTGTTTTTACCCTATACATTTTAATGTTTACAACTTATGACAACCAAACTTGGTATGATGACACACCAACATAAGCCAAATCGTTTATACCATACTACTTAATTATTGTTTAGTAAGTAGTATAATTTTATTTTTTATATAGTAAAATAAAATGTAATAGATAGACATTCAGAATAGTTATGAGCTAATGTAATTTTTTTGAAAATCGGTTGAAATTTAACAAAGTTATAGACATTTCAGTGATTTACAGCTGATAAATAAAAAAATTATATGGTATGTTTAAATTAAATATATAGACTAGCAGAATAGCTATGAGTCAATGCTTATTTTTTAAATCGGTTGAAATTTGACAAAGTTGTAGACATTTTACCATTGTGATGTATTATGCCATATAATGGACGCTAATTTCAATGAGAATTCTGACTAAGTCTAGTTCATACAGCTTGGTTTTGCTACTTACAGATTGATTTCGATGAGAATTTCGACTAAATGGACCCAAATATTTTTGTTTAAAATCAATAAAGAAATTTTTTTATGAATCCAATTTTTATTGAAGTTACACAGTAGTACTTCATTATATAAAGTTTGAGATGAATATGTACTTCAATATAATGGATGCATTTTATTGTTAGATGTGTCAATATCATTATCTTCATCACCAACATGTGAGATATTAATTGAGACCAACTCTGCTGTCAACAATATACCAAAATCGTTTGATACTCCCCCATAGAGCTGAATTATATTTAAAAAGGGAGTATCTTCTTTAATTATTTCGACCTCTTCTTCAATTCGTATCATTGCCTTGTCATGTTTCATATAATTGAATAGTTCAATTTAATTTATCATTTTGTCTTGTACTTTGTGTTTCAACTCTTTTAGGGTCAATTTCTACTGTATGTTTTTCTGTATGTCCTCCAGAATTTTAGTCAGAAGCGTCGACTGTTCATCTTCTTCCTCGTCCTCCGACATATCCTCCACTGATTGTATTGGCGTTTTTTTCCTCGTCGTCGGATCATATTGATTCCTTGTCTGTCACTGATTGAATTGAGTTTGATTTCTTGTTCAACATCTTGTGTTGATACCCGTGCAATATGGCAACTTTGGGAATTTTATTTCGTCGGTATCTGTACAGAATTAGTTTAAATTGTCTTTTCAGTTTTGTAGGTAATTAATTTCTTGAAGAATATTTCCGTAGCAGTAAAAACTCTTTTGTGTTAAATGGTAGAAGAGTCGACGTTAACAGTAAATCCTTGATCGAAGTATGTTCCCGTACGTTAAAGAGTACCTTGTGTACATGCAAAAAGTGTGTAGGAATTCGAACAATAGCCTTTTTTACATATAGAATAATAATCATTCATAATTGAAACTTTAACAGACATAAGTTATGTTTTTCAACTATGTAGTTGGTTGCATTTAATGTATATTTTTTGGATCCTTTTATCTGTTTATGAGTTATCTTTTCTAGATGTTCTCACACAGAGTATGTTTTGTTCTATATTGTCTTAATTGATTCCGATTGCTCATATAAGTGAATTTTCACCAAATTATCATGAAATGTAATTATATTGTGTGTAATTTCTAATAATTTCGATGGTCTACAACATGGTTCATTTACACATTATTTTTATATTCTCTTATATGTTTAGAATGTTTTATCTAATTTTTTGATGCTTAAAATGTCCTTTTGTGATACTATTTGTTTACGCAAAATGCACAATTTGAATAATATTTAAAATGTTATATTTTAATATTTCGTTTTGCACAAATAATTTATTATTCTTACAAATAATTTATTATTCTCATAAATAATTTTTTAAATATTTTAGATGGTTTTTACAGTGTCTGTTTCATTCTATAGTGTATTAATTAATTTCGATTGGACATATAAGTGAATTTTCACTAAATTATCATAAAATGTAATCATAGTGTATGTGTTTTCTAATAATTGCGATGGTCTACAACATGGTTCATTTACAATATATTTATATATTTTTTTGATGTTTAGAATGTTCTTTTGTAATACTATTTGGATATAAAAACTTTCAATTTGAATAATATTTTAAAACAAATTCCCTTAATTTGAATAATTAAAGCACACATAATTAATGAGATAAAATTTCATTTATTATTATAATTGTTTAAAAATTATACAGCAGCAGACGGAGTAGGAAGGTAAGCATAAAAATGTCAGTAATACTTACACATACATATGCACATCTGCGTATTGTTATACTTGTTGTATTCTGAGATTAACCAAATCTTCAATTATTTTATTCTTTCGCCCTCAGGCACTCCTAGGAGGTGTGATAATGCTTTGCCGGGATGATATTTTGATTGTAACGCTTGTTTCAAGTATGGCTCAAGATTCGATAATACGCTGCTGTTCTGTCCTAACATGCTAATATAGTCAAGTCCTTCAAAACATTATGTCAGTAAATGCTCTGTCTATATTTGGTTGTGTGTCTTGTTTCAAACTGTTTGTCACGTCCGAAGCATCCCTCACAATTTTGGACATCTTAAGAGTAAAGTTATAAAATAAAATGCCATGACCGGAGAGAGTGATTGCAAATACGACCTTTCGTGTCGAAAGGTTGAAGCAGAATGAAATTTAGCTATAAAAGCTTCTCTATTATACTTAAGGTGAGGGAGATCAATCTGTAAATAGCAAAATCAAGCTGAGTGAACTAGACTTAGTCAGAATCCTAATTTAAATCATCGTGCGACAATGGCCATAAAACATCACTATGGTAAAATGTCTACAACTTCAATTTCAACCGATTTAAAAAAATAAGCAGACTCATAGCTATTCTGCTAGTCTATCTATTTCATTTCATTCTACTATATAATAATATAAAAAATGATTTAATCAACTGTAAATCACTAAAATGTCTATAACTTCGTTAAATTTCAACCGATTTAAAAAAATGGACACTAGTTCATAGCTATTCTGAACGTCTATTTATTAAATCATATTTTACTATATAAAAAATTAATTATAATACTTACAAAAACAAATTAAGTAGTATAAACGATTTGGCTTAGGTTGGTGAGTCATCATACCATGTTTGATTGTCATAAGTTTTAAACATCCAACGTTTTGGGGTAAAAACAAAAATGATGTCACAACAATTAAAAAATGGTCTAAAAACAATATTTACAATTAAATAATAAGATTATAATGTAATTAAACAACAATTAAAATGTTTAAGGTTTTATACTATTTACAAATATTTGTAAGTAGTATAAAAACATTTATATTATATTTGTAATGTTATCATTTGTAAGGTTGCCATAAGTTACTACCCTAAAAAGATATACCGAATGAAAAATGTTGGCACAATTATGATTTGTAATGATCCGGATTGAAAAAAATATATTAAAAATTGGGGGAGTGGGGGTTTTGGTAAAATGTCAAGTGGTGTTGCCGAATCGACCCTTTCTATACTACTTAATTGCATTATGCAGCAGTAAAAGAAATTCTTTTTTAGAGATCGTTTAGTATATATATTGTATTATTTGTGAATGTAGTAATTATGTAATGCCAATATTTAATTGTAACATTTAATCATGAAAATATCTGAATGTTATACATATAATTATGTTTGAAACAAGTTATTACTATTAAATTATACATTAATTATTAAAATATACTAAAAGTTACAGGTAAAATAAATATATGATATAAATAATAGATGAATACTTCGTGCAACTAATGCTTATAATACGCGGTATTTGCCTGAGAAAAAAGATTTACGTTGGTTAAATTTAACTATATACTGTCAAAATCATCTTTGTGTAATAAGTTGCACGAACCGTAGATGCCAATCATTTAGTCTAAATCTTTTAATAATTCGATGGTGAGTTTTTGTTGGAATATTCAACTCTGGTGAAAGGCGGCGTGAAGAATGTCTTGACTGTTGCGCAAATGTTTCGTGGAGAACTAAACGATTAATTTGAGAGTTTTTGATATTTCCAATACTTCCAGATGTTTAAAATTTCTTGAATAGTATGCCAATGAATTTTTTGGAGATATGTTTCCATAAATTGACAGAAAACATCGCTGATACTACATGATATATATTATATATATATATATATTACTACATGCCATATAGGTGTCTTGTGAGGCCTAACAGAAAATGTAATTTTAAATTCTGAAAACAACTAGGGATGCATTCAACTTTTATTTCTATGTCCGCCAAGGAATTATAGACCTTAATTATTTTTTATCTGATAGATCAGAAAAAATTGCAATCGACGTTCTACGGATTTACATGAACCATCCTCTATATATTATACCGAACACTATTGGAGTAAATTACACAAGTGTCAATAACGTGACAAGTACTAAGAGTTGGAGGGGGGAGGGGAGGACTGGCAGGGGTCTCCTACCCGTGCATGCATCTGGTGTTGTCGTCGATAGGATCGCTCCCCTTGATCCGACTTGGCAGGAAGCTGATCTCGCCAGGGTAGGACTGGTTGACGAGAAACTTCTTCAGACCTGATAACAGTCGAAAATGTTAACTTTTATATTAAAACAGACATTTTCATTAACAGATATTATCATGAAATTTAAAATACAAGTAGCAATATTTGACAATGATTGTTTATCGTTGTTCAGGTGCAAATTGTACAAATACGGATTTAACAAAGAAAGAAATAGAGATAATCTTTAGATAAGTTATATTTTGAACAAATTAATATTTTTTGTATTGTATTGCGCTAGTTTTGGTAATTACGTTAATGTTTTCGATATGCTGTTTATAGTTGCTAAAAATATTCCAATATTAATAAATACGAAAATGTATGGGACACACATATAATATAATTTACAAGAGCTCTCCTGAACATCTTTCTAGTGGTACAACCCCACAATTTGTTTGGTTTTTTGAATATCTTAACTTGTAATTTTAAATTATAGTTCTATATACTATATTATAATGTGTGATATTTTAATAATACATAGTTCAACAACCTTGTGTAATTGCAAATAATATATTTTTCATTCCACAGGCAAACACAGTTCAGCTAATAAGAATAGATAATTAATTAGAATTAAAATGTAAAAATAAAAAATACAGAAAAGGTTGTATATGGAGCAACGTAAACCAAAATTGATGCTTGAAAATATTTTCAGGGAGAACTGTAAGGCCGAAAGGTAAATAAATAAATCACTTTGCAATTAAAAAAAACAAAAAAACTTATGAAAAATATCTTTCCCCCACTGAATGACTCAATTCTGTAGAAAATTGTAAGAATTAATTAAAGCGTGCGTACTGCATTGCAAAAACTAGAAACACATTTAAAAATTTCCTTAGTCAAATATTTACCGTGTTATAGTGTTATAAATTGACTAATTCTGTTAATTGATGCTATAATTAGTTAAACACGTGCAATAATTATCAAAGTATTACACTATATATATAGTTATATAGAGTTACCTGTTTCCTGCCCTACTACATCAATTTGCAATAATGACAATTCTTTAAATTCTTGTTCGCTTTTCGAATTTATATAGTTCGCAACTATAACAAGAATCATATTTATTCCAACAAATTATATTTAATCAGTACTAACTGTTTCAAATTATAAAATGTACTCTTGATAGTATGACAAATTCTAAAGAGGGTATATTAAAATTTAACCATATTATAACAGAGTCACAAATACAAATAACAATTTCCTCACAATCATGTGCACAGTTACAATATAATGCAGAGCACACTAACCCAACCAGTCGTATCGCTTTGGTCCCATCCAGCGCAGATCCTCCGAGTCGGCTATTAGATCTCCAAAGAACCCGTAGCCCATAAATGAGATATTGTAGCGAATGAATTGCTGCCCACTGTGAACGGTCACCACATCAAGACCGATACAGTCCCCTGAAACGTAGGCAGCGCGACATTTTTCAACGTGTGTATCATTACTCTACACTATATATATGCAGTATATAGAAGTCAGGAGAAACTGTACTCCAATGGTTTTATCATTTTAGCTATTAAATGATTTGTATGCAATTGTTATGAAGTAATGCATAATTTATCAAGAAATTAAAATGTTTACAACAAGTGTTTCTCACGTTTTTGAGAAATATGCACTCAATATTGTTTCCACTCAATCAGGGTAATTTTAGATGTTTTTTATGCAATAAATAGAACATAATTATTATGTATTACTGTTCAATGATAATAGCATGCATGCTTACGGGTTTATTTATATCTAGATCATGATTTGTTAAAATATGCCTATTATCCTAGTAAATATAATTTAGAACAATCGAGACACACTGATTAAATTGACGTCTCAACTAATAAACATAATTAGTGCAAAAATCAAAATATCCTAATAAGCTCAAACATAGAACAAATTACATACAAATACGATAAAATACATATCAAGAGTTCTACAAAATTTTCAATGTACTAACTCGGGAATTATTACGCATTCACTTTTTGCATTGTTTTGTTGAACTAACCTTTAATTGTAACAAATTCTCTTTAAACTATTCTTCCGTTTTTTATCTATATGGGTATCACAAACTTAATGGAATACTTTTTTAAAGAGTTAAACGCCTAATATCGACAATGTGCGAAGAATTATATGGACTCCGTATTCTTTTATGTATTGCTATAAAAATAAAAGTGAAAGTTACCATCAACATGATCAAAAGCAGTTTTGTACGGTAACATAAAGTTAGGATCGAACCTTCTGAAAATCGACATGAACTATTATAATCTTTAAATTTGGAATGGGAGCGAATTGAAAAATAACCATGCGATAGCAGCTTGAAATACGCGAAGTTGAAGGAGAAGACCGCCCTATATGAAAGATATTTAAAAAAATGAATACCAAAAAAATATTGAAAAATGTCTAAATTTGAAAGGCATTTTAAAATGAGCGATGAGCCTTTTAAAAAATCGTCTTAACCTACCTGAACTGATACGTGTACAATCATTTTAATTGATTTCAAACATGCTTATAGTATTTAAAATATATATTTTTGTAACGTTAAAATGATGGAGTCTTATAAATCTATTGGCTGCTAAAAACAGCATATCAATAACATGTGAAAACTTACACATATTTCAAGAGAGACTAACAACAGAGAGTATTAACTGATACCCGAGTATTACATATTTTGTTTATAGATATGTACTTTCGATCGCGATGATGGAAGCTTTCATTTTCATTTGATAGCAACATACAAAATATGAGCAGTTTATCCGCTGTACTAAATCAATATTTGGTGCTCAATGAAATAGTCCCGCAAAAAACAGCTAATTGAAATTTGCTTTGAAACAGCTTTGAAATTTAATATACAACCCAAAGATATTGAATTATTCTTATACTATGTAGTAGTAGTAATTATACCTCTATGATACAATCCATATAAATCGCGACACAATAAGAACAACTATTGAGGGATAATATATTTTGAATAAAATTTTGTCCTCGGAACAAGCATTTGATTAGCCATATTAATTTGGTTGCCACCTTGAATGTTAAGTTATTACACGGAGGACTTTTTAAATTATTATATGTATGTTTTATGGTACTTGAATGCAACTTTCCTTAAATCTTTATCTTGCTACAAAATTTGTTCCAGATTTAACCTTATTGCTTTTATAGTCTAAATATACAATTTTCAATTAGATTAAATAATATATATAAAAGGCAGTACCAACCTAAAATGATGTGTATTGCGGAGGTTACATGATCAATGGAGCCAGAGGTTGTGTACGCAATGGTATCCGTAGAACCTGGACAAGTAATTATAGATGAACGATTAATAATATCAAAAGTACTCTATTGAAGAAATCCATCTTATTTTGACGAAAGGTTGTAAAACTTTTTTGCTGGGTTTAAAACACATTTTAATATATGACATAATCTATTTGTTATAATTTACAAATTGAAATTTTAAAAAGTCATTTTGACAAAACACAATAATATCACAATTCACAATATAACGTATAATAATGAATATATTTTTTTGAAATGGCTCATTAAGTTTACATGTTAATACAAAATCGAATAAATTTTTAAAAGAGATAGAATAGTAGAAATATATATTATTACTTTGACAATACACATATACAATATATGAACTATTTTGGTTAAAAGATTAAAAGCTGAGCTCCATACAACATATTATAATGCTTTAAAAATTATACAATCTATTTTATTAAAGCACCACATTTTTTAATAAATACGTAAACAATATTTGAAATAATAATTATATAATTTAACAAAAATATATAGCCTATCTAAAACATTTATTTAAAAACCCCACTTTTTAACTACATAAAAAGAACATAATAATATATTGTTAAATGTTTGACCACTTTATGGTATAATGTATATTATCACAAAATAAGTTAATTGCATTAAATGTTTTATACAAATGAACAGTACTGCATTTCAGAATACAGTCTGTATAATTCCATACACGATACCAAACATGTTATAAGGCAGTTGATTCAGTAGATAGTACTCTATATATTAATATAAAATGTATATTTTAATTATATATATAAATCTAATAACAAAGTACAATACTGTAGTATCTTTACAAAAAGACGTCATTCTTGTAAATGATCAGTAACCTGTGACTGTAAAGCACTATTTAATGATAGTTATCAAATGATACGTTCAGTATAAGTTTGCGTTAAAAATACAACAAAGTTTTACCGATAGGTAGGTATGTGCGTAAAATTTGATTCTATCGAATCGCCAGATATATTTAAATGATACTTTGATGTTTCTAAAACAATATTCAATGAACTCCCCGAAGGATTCATTGAAAATGCAGCAGACCCTACCAGTGCAATATCTTTATTATTTATGTATAGAAGTACATGATCTCCCGGCCCTGAATTTAAAGCAGACATAATGTTTTCTCTAATAGTATTATTATTCTGTGTTATGGATTTAGTCGAACCAGAATGAGATGGCGAACCATATATGATGGGCACAGTTTCCTGGTAAATTTTCCCGTATGCTTCGTTCATATTCGCTTTCGAATAAAGTGTAGCCTCAATCGTTCGACCCTTCTCACTAACACTAGAAATACTGATTTGATCATGTCCCGAATTTGGGGTTTTTTGACGTGCTAAGATATCCTCATTTTCTGCGTACAATGCATCCTGTGCTGCCTGATTAGACATACTTCGTGACACATTAGATATGTGAGACAACACATTTCGCTGATTTTCATCTATTAAGTCCATAAAATCTGGCATGTTTGGTTTCGGGTAGAGGGTCACATTCGCCCGGCGTGAATATTCTTTTCGAGCGGCATACATAGGGAAATCTCGGTCAAGAATTTTGTTACATTGTTTAATGGCTAATTCATCTGGACCAAGAACGCGTATAATAGCATAACGGATCCATTTAAAACCAGTGACTCGTTTATTCAGAACTCGTTTGGTCAAAATAACCTGACACCCCGTCTTAACACCAGCCGCTCTAACGCGTGAATCACGAACAAAGGCTGACAACGCATCTTGATCAATTAAAACCGCATATTCACAGAGAGCATTATTTGTGGACGGCATCGAAACTTTCAAATATATATTTTTTAGTTTAGTCCATTGTTATTAATTCCAAGATCAAAACATATGATATAGAAAAAGTTTTATCTTTCATTTTAGTAAGTAATATCAAACATAAATATACAATTGTATTATTGTATTATTGTTTAAATCTAAATAATATTTGTACTTTTAAAATCGATTAATTAACATTTTAAATTTAAACTTGCGCGTATAATAATAGTAATAAAGATGGATAAATATGACATAATGGATAAACCAGACAGGTATTTTACTTGCACAATCGATTTATCGAGTGGTTTATCCTTCTAAACAACTATAACGATAATAGAGGGGATTATTATTAATAACCATCAATTATTATTGTTAATATCGCCTTGTGAAAGCCCTTATTTTCCCAATAGTGACTTATGCAGCAGAGACATGGACAACCTCAGTCAGAGACCGCAAGAGAATTCAAGCTTTTGAATTATGGTGCTGGA
>JAUZND010000937.1:0-13802 GCA_034780555.1 Coelogynopora nodosa | reverse complement strand
AAGTAGATAAACAGATAAGAGATAAGTATATAAGAGATAAACAGATAAGAGATAAGTAGATAAACAGATAAGAGATATTATAATTTTTATAGAACATTCTACATCTAATTATTGATCACTTTCTGTTTTTTGAAAATTAGTATATATCGAATCGGATAATTTTTATTTAATTTACACTGAAAAATTTAATGTTTTTAAAAAAGGTGACATTTCTTTTTGAACTAATTGAAATAGGCATTAGCCGAAAACGCTCTTTAATATATTTACTTTTATCATAAATTAAATTAATCCCTATTATATAATATATTGTATATTTTCACTATAATGTATTAATTTTAATAATTTATTTGTTATACTATAATTGTGTCTTTCTTCTGAACAATTTACTTTGAAACTGCACGAAACTTTTTCATCTGAAATATGGTATGATTATGCCTAATAGGCCTACTTGTTGGAGTCGATTAGCTGTAGTTTTATTGTCTCTGTGATTAGTCCCAAATTCATTACATTGTATAAGAGACATTTGTTCAGTTTAGCACTTCAATAAAAAATGTACCAACTTTTTCTAGGAAGAATTGAACACATAATATTAATGTTTAACGATACCATATCCTCGCTTGGTGGGGTATTATCTTTCAGATTTATTACTTCTTTTATAATATAACTTTCCTGCATTGTTGCTGCTACTGTAAACAGTATATTAAACGAGTCGTAACCGTTTTATTAAATGGAACATTACAAAATTGTTGAAGATAAAATTTGTCTGAAAATTAGTGCGATATACCTCTTCATATTTTTTGTATCCAAATTTTCACTTAGAACAATAAAACAAAACAACAAAAAAGATAAAAACTGTTTTCCTATTTCTGGATAGCATAAGTAATGTTTAAAAAATTCTATTTGTCATTATAAGAGAATATTAATTATTACATTAATATAAAATATAATAATATTGTTCAGCATTATCATTTTAATAATATTACAGATAATGGGTTTGTTTTATTTTATGAATTCCATTTACATTATATACATTTTATAATGTGGTAACAAAAAATAAAAATTCCAATATACCAAACAAATTTTTAATATGATTTATATTTCGATTTGTAATCAAGCGTATAGAGTTAGATTTTGTGATGATTTAAATATAATGATTAATCATTTCTTCGTATTCAATATAATCAATTTCCGGCTTTTAATTTCGTTTAATGCCTCCAAAATTACAGCTTATTTCTACATGACTATTATTAGCCTTCGTTTAATACCCGCAAACTAAAATTTACGGGCATTAAACGAAAGTGGCATTATTTAATTCGTTTAAAATACCCCAATTGATTATATTGAATATAATAGTAAAAGAAAACAATTATTGTACATGCGATTTTCATGTTTTAATTTTTTTACGTTATTTTCACGTATTTTCATGCATTACTTTCACATATTTTAAAAATACAAATATTCATATTGCAATATGCTTGTCTTTATTTTGAATATGACTTCTGATTTAACTATATTGATTGATTAATTAACTTTTAGTACCTTTCATAGTGAAATACGCATATTTATTAAAAATATAACGCTAATAATAAAAAAATAAAAAAAATATGATATCATGTTAGCTGCATCATAGAACAGTAATTCTGCAATTATAAAATCGTTTTTCAGGTTTTGGCTGAAATTGTCCCCTGACGGGTTTTCGCGCATCTAAGAAAATTGTCTTTCAAAAAAAATTTCTCACCAGACATCATCCTAATCATTTTTACGTCTTTAGCGCCTTCTAAAATGATGATTTGCCAGGAGACAATTAGATGAAAGAGAAGAAGAAAACGTTCTAGCCATTTTACCAAGCAAAATCGTCCCAGGACGTATACCGCACTTCTATAGAAATACACACTATAGTGTGTATTTATATTTATATTTTTGGAGAAAAAAATATATAATAAATAAACAAATGCAAAATAATAAATTATGAGAAAATATCTAAATGACAAAAAAATGTATGCCATAACAGCATAAAAATATAACAATTTATAAATCTATATACGTTAAAATTATGAAATACGTATAAAAAACCTAGGGGCCATATGCAGGCAAACTTTAGATTTTTGACTTCTAACCGTTTAAGAGTTCTACAAGTCTAAACCACAATTAGTGTTGGACGCGCTATATAGACTAATTTTTTATTTGCACGTAACAAAATTGTGGAATAATTCTAAACGTAGACTTCTACTAATCTAACAGCGATGGTTTCATACAGTGATGCCTTTAATTGGTTCGTCCACTGCAAACCGGTAAGCTTTGCAAAGCTCAGCCATTTCAACCCAGTGTCACGTTTAGAATGCATATATGTAGATGACATGAATATATTTTAATAGTTGCAATAATAATTATTGGACCGCATTGTTATGGGGAGATATATGTAAGCAGGAAGCTATTGTTTGTTCCCGACCAATGCTTACAGTCTGTGGCTGCTACTGTCCGGTGCTTTCTTTCTCCCCTGTATGTGTGTGTATGACCGATTTCACATCAATTATTATAGGGTTACCCTATATAATATATTGCTTCCTCATTATGTAAAAAGTATATGTAAGATTTTCGTTTAATTATTTTTTACTGCCTGAATTTTTACCTATTTATATTTAATTGTTTTTATAATTGCATGATGTATAACTTTTCCAAAAACGAATAATTTGAGTTGGTAGTAGAAAATCCAGAAATATAACTGCACACATTCGGAAAATGTGCCATAGTATAAAAGTATTCTTTTGATAGCTCGGTAACCAAGCGATCTATTTAGAAAATATACATTTTTACTTATTTGTGCAGATAAAGTATCAACTAAAAAATTAACCGAGCGTGACACACCGATTTGATAGATGTTTAAAGTATTGACGATTGTTATTTTAAAGGCCATCGGTTTGATGATGCTAAATATCGCAGAGTGCACAATGTTTGTATTTCAGTCGAAATAGACGACCCTTTTGCCGTTATGGATTTAAGTTCTAACGTATAACGTCGATTAATTTATGAATTACTGGCGAGCGGAGCCGATATTTTGTAAAAACTTATTTAAAGATATCAAACAATGGTTTATACATGTTATCCTTCCTAATGAGTCATCCAAATTAAGAAAATCAGCCATATTATAACATTTAATAAATTTTTAATAAGTTCAATACAAAAGTTAGACTGCCCTAAGCACACTAAACATTTTCATACAAATATAATTGTTTTAGTGCGCCTAAATACTGCGTGCTTACCAAACATAGAATTCTAAACTTTTATCATTAACGTTGAAATACTTTACTAGTAGAATATAATAAATCTTACTGGCCTGCATATCAACATCGAGTGTACCAAATCTAATCGTAGACTTCTATTAATCTAAATCAACAAATCTGAAAATAGAAGGCTACGTCTGGCTGCAAACCGATTTAAACAGTTTTAGATTTAAATTTGTAACGTTCCACATATTTTCTACACTTCTACAAATCTAACACAGAATCCATAATATGCGTTTTTTATCCTTTTTTTGCGGGTTTTTCATGAAACAGTCGCATAATATCGTAACGTTTACATTGAGCAATTTTTGCTGTATTTTTTCGTGAGTTTTTTGTCTCGTTAAATGGCCGAAATTATTTTAGTTCATGCTATTTATAAGAAACTTAAATGTAAAAGAGAGAAAAAAGTAGTAGACAATGTCGATGAAGAAATGGATGGATCTAAATAAGGGATGTCTGTCTCATATTAGAATACTGTAAGATTTGAAATTTTTTGACGAATCATGGCTTAAAATGATTTAATAATGAGTTGGCTCTATTTTTAAAAATATTAAGAATGACAACAAATCTAATTGAAAAACAAAACCCTCATCTATGGCAGGCCATATCGACATATTATATCAAATTGGCAACCACGCCAAGATATCTATAGCAACAGGTTATTGAAACAAAGTAAATTATATAATTAAAAATACTTATTTAACATGATTATTAATAAAAGTAACAACAATAATACTAATAAAATAAACTCAACATTTTGAAAAACAAACACAAAATCGCACATGTTTCAGTAGCTAAAAACACACGAAAAAACGCAAGTCTGGTTGCAAGAACCCGAAGTATCACCACAAATTGCATTAAAAATTGGGCAGTGTGGACGCTGTATTACACTGTGTGCTAACGTTTCTAGCTGATTAATCTGTTAATTACAGTACCTGTTATTTAATGTACTATATAATGAAACTAAAATTCACTTAAAATAGATATGCAAAGAGAAAATGTTATGTTGAAATTGTAAAAATAGTAAAAAATAGACAAACCCGTAAACTGTTACCCCCTCAAAAAAAATTGTAAATAATATAATAAAATGCTGCATTACGTAACTAAAACATTTTTTAAAATAACAAATTAAACCAAAATATTGCGTCACGTACATTTGACATAAATTATATTTCAAACACATTTAACATGCATTTGTCTATATTGTTTTAGTTGTTCAACTAATTGTAAATAAGTAAACAGTAATCCGAGCGGGTAACTTATTCTCATTATTTTTCGAGCGGCGTCATTTTAATTATGTTAATAGGATTATCACATAAAGGTACGTAGCAGACATGGATCCAAGATTTTTTGAAATGGGAGAGTCCTAAAATTGCTAGGCGCACATACCTAAAACTAACCATGTCAGGCAGTACTGAAATACTAGTCTATTTTGTAAGAAACTTCTTGCAAATGGGGGTTCAGACCCCGTGGACTCCCCTCCCTCCCGATCTGTATATAGATACATATATCCATCTAAAATAACACTTATATGAGTAGTTTTTAATTATTTGCAAAGGGTTTACATAATTTTATCATATATTTATATTCTGATAAAAACCAAAAAATCTTCAACCAAACCTATATAAATCTAAAAAATATAATATGATTTTTACTAATAATCTGTCTCGAATTCTATTTAATAGTTAATGACACTGTTAGTTTTTTATTTATTTTTAGTTTATCTGTTTAATGACAATGTTAGTTTTATTTATTTATAAACACAGACAGAGTCAGAAGAAAATGCTTTATTAACCATTATAAAAAAACTCATATAAAATATGGCAGGACCTAGACCTAGTCCTAAATGAATAAAAATAATTTATATATATTTCTTTTAATAATGCCAACATTAATTAAAATGAGGTTTTATCTTAAGACATAGTAAAAAAAATTATTTGAGATAATTAATCTTAGTTTAATTATGTATAATGATTCACTTTATAACCTCACTTTTTTATTTATCTGATTTCTTCTATAGTATAATCAATTTTATGTTAATAGCTAATTGTTTACATAGGTCTTAAATATATAATTAATTATATAATGTGTACTTCACTGGGGTCATTATATTTAAATAAAAATGGAGAAAAATGTGTTTTATTTTAATTAATTAGTCTAAATATACATTTTATCATTTACTATAGTTCACAGTGGCCAATAGGCAGGACAGTCATTGATTTTGAATTATAAAAACAATGATTTGACAGAAATAAACTATATATTCAGTAATAACTAAACCTTTGTTAAAGTAAAGAGAAAATAATTATATATTTTATAAATAATTTTATTTATTAAATCAATTAAATTTAGGAAAAATTACAATACAAGCATTGGAAATATAAATAACATTATATATCAATAATAAGTAAATAATACAGATAATTATAATGTAAGAATCAATATGCAAAAAAAATTAAAATATATAGAAAATTAAAAATAATAATAAAGTATTCAGTCAATTATTTATTAATAAGTAATTATATAATTGTTTTTAATTTTCTTTCTTTCCATATCCTTTTTGTGTTATAATGATCTGTACTGTTTGCTTATTATACAATTTTTTTCCCCTACTCTGACAAAGTATATAGTTATCACCGAATATATAGTTTATTTCCATCATTTCATTATTATAATTTTGTCCGAGAAACATTATTATTTATAAAAAAACATTAACCATATTCTATTTTGATGCTCATTTTATTGTATTAAACATTAAAGCTGACAATTTAATACAAAGTTGCCTAGTATTAATTTTTTTGATTTTCTAAACTTTTATTTAATTTGATGAAAAAAAGGGGAAATATTTATAAATCACATTTTCATAATGTATATATTTTATATTTTGATTCAATTGAAAGGTTTTAAATGGTTTGGTATTAGTAATGATACTTTTGATCTCTATCCTTTGTTTATTAGCTTGTCTGTTATTAGCCACCTTTTGATTGTATTAATCTTATTACTGTCTCTGTAATGCTGCTTTTAAATGCTTCAATCTGTTATTGTTCCTAAAACAAGTAAATATTTCATTGCTTTAGATATGATATGATTTATTTATATAAATTGAATTATTCAACCCAGTATCACAAGGTGCTTTTTGAGACCTTTTCGGGGCTCAAATTGATTCATCAGCATTTAGTAAAATATAACAGTTTTTAAATCAATTTTGTGCATTATGGTGTAGTTTTCTAGATGATTATAAATGTATGTATTGTTTTCTAATCAGATGCTTGATTAGCTTTCTATTCAGCAATAATGATGTGCTAATTATAACATATTAAATTGGTGAGGTGCAAAAAAAAGTATAAAGTCTATTTCAAACTACTTTCAAAATCATTTTTCATTAATTAAAAATACTTTTCAAAAAACATTAGAAAAATATTTAGCAGAAACTACTTATGGATTTCATTGGCACTACTACATTCCATTTGTAATATGACTCTTAATGAATGTAAACACTGGCACACCCAAACACAGCAGAAGGATGACCGGTGAACACCAGCTAGAGACCAGTCTCACCAGCAGCAACAGTCTCTCCTCCAACCGCAAGACAACAGCCTCCTCAAGTCAACTCCTTGACACCGGCTCAACAGCCTCAGGCACCAGTGCAGCTGCCACCTCCACTGCCACCTCCAACACAGACATGATGCTGACCAATCCAGATGCCCCCCCTCCTCCTCTACCAACCTCCATGACAGCCGGGGATGATCTGTCATCCCAGGGGTAGGTATTCCACTACTGTTTGCAAGCTGTTGTTGTATTCACCTTAAGGTAAAAGTAAGAAGTATGAGATGAAATTATTGAGATCTTTTTTATTGCTTGCTGTTTCTAGAGTGCACCTCAAAAAGAGAATATTGTGTTTTTTACATCATATCTATCAATATTGTTGTTGTATGATTTACCTAGAAAGCTACTGCAGCCAAAAAAGAAATTCCTTCCGACCTGGGTAGGAATCAAATTAACATTTTCAATATACACATTGAAAATCAATTTAGAATATATTTGTAAGCCTCCAAGTTGTGTAGGGTTATTTATTTGATAATTGTATAATTTACATCTTTGTTATCATTATCTCAAGATTTTTATTGGTAAGAATTCTGAATTGTAAGAACTTGCTTTATCAACTGATGACACATGATGATTTTTACTGTCTACATGATGAAAAATTAAATTTTATTGTGGTTATCAATAAATGAAATCCTAACAAACATGGTTAATAGGGAGGGAATTTTAACCTTATTGAGTGTTGAAGTGATTAATTAAAAATAGATCAAATGTCATTTTAATTAACAATCCAAGATAACTGTTAACAATTAAAAAATAATTTAAAATATCGACCTAGATAATTTGATTTATACATTAATTCAATATCATTAACTTTGATTAAATTTTAATTACTTGAATATAATTTTTGAAATGTACAAAATTGGTTTACAAAATTCGGAAATGCATAACAAAAGCAGCAGTTTACATCATAACTGTTAAATACACCAAAAATAATAATTTTTATATTGTTGTGTACTTTATCTATAACACTAATTTAGCTGAATATAATTTCATAGGCAAATGTATCATCTAAAATGATGTTGGCATTGTACAATGTTTTTTATTTAATGTGAACATTTTTTAAAGGTACCATCATATATGCTGCATACAGTGCTAATACAGCACAGTACTATGTGGTATCAATTTTTGTTCCTTGAGTCAACTTTTCGCATCCTAGATGACAATATTTCGGCAACTTATTAAAAGATCTCTAGTCCTACAAATTAACAAAACATTTTATTAAAAGACAAGATATTAATACTTCTGTACACAATTATTTAGCAGATAAAATAGCTTAAGTAATGTAGAGACTTCACTTGTTTTAAATAAATGATATTCAGAAAAACATAATTTAGATAAAGTGCCTACATTATTGTTGAATAATAATTTCGTAATAAATTAAACATATCATGTACACACTTTTGCAGCTTTAGAAAAGGATAGATAGCCGCTTCTACTAAATATATAATAATAAAGCCGGAAACACAACAGATAGTATATTGAAGGTATATTCATTGTACATTTATTTAAAAAATCAATTTCTTGTTATACACTATGCCGGGGGTAAATTTCAATGAAACCAAACCACCGCTTGTTACTGCATCTTTTCTCGCTTGCTAATGGCAACCAGCTTAGCCAATCAGTGTCGAGTTATTTGCATCGCCGCCAATAATAGCTTTACTGTAGCCAATGATATTGGAATAATTACTACACGTGGCACTGTTGTATGCTGGCGTTAGTACAAAATGTAATGAAACTTTCATGCATTGCATAACCCTTATCGAATTATAATGTAGTAAGCTGACCAATGAGATGCTAGAAAAGGAAAACAAATTATAATTGAGACATTTTTCACTTAAAAAATAAACTATAGAGAAAGTTTCAACTTTAATTCCTATGTTTTTAAAAACTATTGAATTATTGTTTTTTATAATATATTACATTTTTGGTAAGTTAATACAATTCTCTTTCTAATGCAGTAAGATTGCGGGCAAATTACTTATCTTTTAATACCTATCATTTCACAAAACAGATTTGTTTCCCATTAGACCCCATTTCAAATCTATTATGAACTGTTAAATAATTCTTAATTTACTTTATAGCTCTAACAAACTTCTTCCTGAGGGCTAAATGAGGTGTTTACAGTAATTGTATTACACTGAAAATGTAAACTTAACTCCCTTCCAGAGCCCTTTGTTTTTTCGTCTATTTAATATATTTAATGTCTGTGATTGTACCCTGAAAAGCAAATGTTACATATTAACCAGCCTAACCTACACAATTGCATCGGGTAGAAAATTGTTCACTTTTTTACCATACACACATACAAACACATACACACTAAGGGCACACAATTTAATATAATAAGTTCGGGATTTTTCAACTGAAAAAAATTGGGTCGGTCCGTCTATACAAAATTTACTAATTTAGGAATATTGCAAAATCCAACTAAAAAAACGGTCGGCAAATAATGATTTATTCAGTAGGGTACATGATAAACGATGCCATGCAGTACTTGGTGCTCTGCAATAAATCGACATGTAATTATTTTGTTTTTTGAAGTTGCAATAGCTCTACAACAAATCAATAACAAATATATTTGTTAAAATTAATTAAACATTAATCAATAATCTTCTAAGCAGATAATAAAATAATATTAGAACGATAACATCATTCAAAATAATTAATCAATATAATAATCTTCTAAGTTCTTCATCATAACTGCATACCATATGAATGATGTCAATGCTATACACAATATTATTTGTCAGACGCATATTTCAAAAATTTCAAAATTATTCAAAAGATCAGAGATTGAATACGGAAATTACATTGAGGTTTGATAAGATTTTTTTGGTTTTCAATGTGCCGTAACTTTCTTTTCCATGAATCGATTTCTATAAGATTAATATATTTGTAATTGTGAATAAATTCTCTATCGTTCTATATATATATATATATAACATATGAAAGTTCAAAAGTTTAGAAATCTCAGTGTGGTCGCTAACATTGGGGTGTTTATTATTCATTTTTTAAACACTATTTTTTACGATTAATAAAATATCAAAATTAAAAAATTACCGAACGCATTTTGTAAATTTTGAGCAAAACAATCGGGTCGGTCGGAAATCGCGAACTCATTATATTATATTGTGTGCCCTAACACAACTGTTCCCCGTTGACCACAGCAGCCCCCTTGACAACGACCTTGACAACGCAGCAGCAGTAAGCACGACAATGACGACGACAACAGTGGACACAATCTCCGCTACAACAGCTGGCAACAAGAAGGTGGCCGTGTTGGACAAGAAGACGAGCTGCATCAGTGATCCCGGAGTGCCCCTGGTCAGAAGTGACACGGACACCTCGATCACCTCCTCCGAGCCGGAGTGAGTCATGCAGCCCAGCGGGTTGCTAGGTGGGGGGGATGTTGGGTTGCTAGGGATTAGGGGTTGCCACCAGGGGGGTAGATATGAAACCACGAGTCTGCCTATTCTTTACAAGATAGTACATTCTGTTAGTTGCTTGCATCATGAATTCCATTCCGTAAATAATTCCGCTATTTAGTGTGTAATTTGTTTAACACGTTTTTTACAATACTAACTTTAGATTTAGGTATATTTGAGGATTGTTCAAAGAATGACATTTTAGTTAGTAATACTTAAATAATGCAAATACCTGACTTTGAATATATGTGCATAGTCATACATAAAATAATGCTCAGAAATTGAAGTATTATTTATGTTGTAGGTTACAAAGCAACGGGGGTGCCTTAAGTTGGTAATGCACGAAGTTCATATATGCAGACGTTGCCAGCCATGTCATTGTAAAGAAAGATTAGTATGTTTATATTAACGGTAATGACTAAGTATGCTAAGCTGGGTACACCCTTTTTCCTGCTATCTTTATACTTTAAAACCTTTTTAATTAAATAATGTTATACCGAATTATATGTTACGGTAGGAATTTGGATTTACAGTTAATATAATTTACAGTTTTAATGTATTTTTTCACTTATTTTAATTTGAAAGTAAGTAGTTCCACCAATTGATAACATTACATTGCTGCATGGGTGTAGTTGTGGGTTCGCGTGCATTTCATCCTCCCCCCGACCATTGCATTGCAGACATGGCGACGGCACGACCAGCAGTCGCAAGTTGACCGCCTTCGAGCGGGTGACCGTGGAGCTGGCCACCGATGCCACTGTGAAGGAGGAGGTCGCACTGGGCAAGCGGGTTGGCATGTACCGGATGCGGGGCACCTTGGGCAGTGGCAACTTCTCTCAGGTCAAGCTGGCCTCGCACGTGCTCACCAGAGGTGCACCTTAGTATACTACTTAAGTTGGCGCGTGAATTTGGTTATTTGGAGAAGCACTAAGGAATGGGGGGGGGGGGAGAGGGGTTCAGTGTTTAGTATACTTGCTGCGTATACTCTCATGTACTGGAATAATGGTTCTTTGTGTCATTGATTCCAGATACTGGAATGATGGTTCTTTGTGTCATTGATTCGAGATACTGGAATGATGGTTCTTTGTGTCATTGATTCGAGATACTGGAATGACGGTTCTTTGTGTCATTGATTCGAGATACTGGAATGACGGTTCTTTGTGTCATTGATTCTAGATACTGGAATGACAGTTATTTGTGTCATTGATTCGAGATACTGGAATGATGGTTCTTCGCGTCATTCATTCGAAATACTGAATCGAGATCTTCTTAATTTGGTCTGAAACACTTTCTAATCTTCGATAGAGAATTGACGCAGTGCAAATTAATCACGCTAAATCTCTCTCTTATCGTTGTACTTATTTGCTCAGGCTGTGTTTGCAGGACTGTACTGTAGAAAGAGAGACGACTTTCCTTTTGAGCACTTTTTTGTACACTCATTTCGACAGATGATGACGGACATCAAAGAGTGAAATGTGGCTTGCCTCGTTCACGTGCGATGTCTTGCTAAAGAGGATCTAAAGTTTAAATGCAGGAAGTCACCCTGTCTTCCTCTCTCTGTATGTAAAATAGGAATGGCTCGATGTTGCCCATGACAACAGAAACACATTCCATTTAGAATCGAGACCACTTCAGAAGAGAGCATTGGGGGGGGGGGGTGTTAAGATTGCCCTCCCTCCTTTTCACTAATATAACTTGGACTCTGCTTGTGCAGAACTTCAAAGATGATGTTTTGTTCAACTTTTAGAAAGGTAGTTGTTTTATTGTTTCTATTGCGAAAAAAGAACTTAATTTTATGAATGTGGATGTCTCTCTTTCTATATCTCTATGCACTTTTTTATATCCTCGCTTTTCTACAATTAGGAAAGATTAATTATTTTATTTAGAAAATGCTCTGTTAAATCCCATATTGAAGTGGTTTTATATTTCAATAATGTTACTCATGCAGAGAAAGTAAATCACATTGAAAATATACTTCTCCGGTTTATCTTCTTCTCAGATGCCGTTCAGTTTGAATTATTCTTTTTCAAACATAATTTGTGGTGACCTTGTCATATCATGACCATTTAAGATATAAAGTTGTTTTCCTGCTTAAAATAATAATAAATATGATGAAAAAGAAAATTGTAATTCTGCAATTTTCTGTGCTGTTCATCCAAAGAATCTGGAGGAATGTCATCTGATTTGTGATACTATCTAAAAGAATGAATTACTTTTTGTCACATTTAAAAGCGAGTTCTTTGACTCCTAATTATGTAGGTTAATGTTGGTTTGGCTCCTAATTATGTAGGTCAATGTTGGTTTGGCTCCTAATTATGTAGGTCAATGTTGGTTTGGCTCCTAATTATGTAGGTCAATGTTGGTTTCGCTCCTGATTATGTAGGTTAAAGTGGGTTTGGCTCCTAAATATGTAGGTCAATGTTGGTTTGGCTCCTAAATATGTAGGTCAATGTTGGTTTGGCTCTTAAATATTATGACAAACTATATTCATGTGAATATAAAAGTGTAAGGAAAAAATTATACGTGGACTTATTTTAATATTTATACATTGAAATTTAGTGGTTATATTTCTTTAATAAAATCATTATCAAAAACACATTTTATGACTTCCAAATATAATAATTGGACTTTATTAGACATTTATTTGTGCTTTATATATTACGTATTGTTTATTGGATAAAATTAACAACACATGAAATTTAAAAATGTCCTTTTAGTAAAAGAGATATTTATTTATGAGAAATAAAGAGTCATTTTTGACAGTTAAAGAGTCATTTCTGACAGTTAAAAAGTCATTTCTGACTGTTAAAGAGTAATTTATGACAATTTAAGCGTCATTTCTGTCAGTTAAAGAATCATTTCTGACAGTTAAAGAGTCATTTCTGACAGTTAAAGAGTCATTTCTGACAGTTAATGAGTAATTTCTGACAGTTAAAGAGTCATTCCTGACAGTTATAGAGTCATTTCTGACAATTTAAGCGTCATTTCTGTCAGTTAAAGAATCATTTCTGACAGTTAAAGAGTCATTTCTGTTAGTTAAATAATCATTTCTGACAGTTAAAGAGTCATTTTTAACATTTAAGCATCATTTCAGACAGTTAAAGAGTAATTTCTGACAGTTACATTGTCATTTCTAAAAGTCAGAGTCATTTCTGAGATATTCCTCATTTCTTATTTCTACATTATTGTCTAAATCTATAATTATTCAGACAACTTTACATATCCACCACACTCTTTTCACCTTTACTATTGAATGAAAACTTTGGTTACTAAGGGACTCCATTATTATTATCAACTTTGTTAATAAATTGAACTGCCCATTTATTATTACGTACACGTTTCATTCTTATATTAAGTTTATTTTAATTGGAATGGTTCGGAGATCTCTTGAATCTACTCTGTGGTACTTAATGCTCTCTCTCTCTCTCTCTCTCTCTCTCTCTCTCTCTCTCTCTCTCTCTCTCTCTCTCTCTCTCTCTCTCTATCTCTC